>JANQDE010000007.1:50416-95033 GCA_037157785.1 Cephalotes varians | reverse complement strand
TGTGTGTGTGTGTGTGTGTGTGTGTGTGTGTGTCTGTGTGTGTGTGTGTGTGTGGGTGTGTGTGGGTGTGTGTGTATCGCGAATCCTTAATGAAGAACAAAGTAAGTGATGCAAAAGTAAACATGGAATGCAAAAGATTTGGAATTAATTAAAAAGGAATAATTTTGGCGTGATGTTACTGAATTAAAAATTTCCAAAATTTTAAATTTAAAAATTCTAGAATTTTTTGATATTGTAATTTGTGCAATTTGTCTATTTAATTATATTATAAGAAAAATATATGTTTAATACAAAAATAGGAATCTTTTGTGATATTCTGAGACTATCAAGGACTATCGTAAAAAATGTGGCGGGAATATTTATTAATATATGTAAATACTATCGGTGTTTCGGCCGAACACGGTGTATAGGGATTTGACTGAAGCCTTAATGACACGGTATTAATGCTGGCCGCGGAAGCTGAAGCTTTCACATGGAGTCGTTATTTTACGATACTAGATGCGTTTTAGCGACAACCGATACAAGGCATCGGGATATCGTTAAATAAAACGTCGCCTTCATGCTGTCTCTTGCATGATTCATGAACATGTTTTTTATCTATCCATAAATGATACATCGGAAACATCGATATCAATACAAATAAGAAACGGAGCTGACAGTGTCAGGCGATACATATTAAATAGGTATTACTTCATGATATTGTCAGTTCACAGATTTATTTTGTCGATTTTCTTTCGTGTTCAACGTAAAGATTTATTCTTTGTCAAATAAGCGGATTATTGCTTGTATTTTACTATAAATATTACCTGCGTATTAATTTGTCATATCAAATCGTTGTATAGAAATATCGGTTTATATCAACAATTTTCTCGCCTCCAAAAAACATAGAATATAAAGTGACATAAACTATTACAGTTGGTCTTTTTCGAGGATTATTACAAATAATTATTACGATGAATTTTTTTTCTCATATTTTGAAATATCTCATATTTTACTTGTGTCTTTTATATTATAAACTAAATAGAATACTATCCACCATGGAAGTTTGTCATTCTTTTTTTTAATGAAATCATATATTTTTTCATATAATTTAGCCAGGTTTTGAAGGTTTTTTAATCTTTTTTTTATTATATATTTTTTTATATAAATCAATCCTCCTCATTTTGCATTATTTTGCAAAAATGTAAGTCTTGATATCATTGAAAAGTGAGATTCTATAACACACATATTTCATATTTTATCCAAATATATAAAAAATGTCTTATACAATATTTCTAATAATTTTATACTAATACTTTTTTATAAAATAATAGGAAATCAGTTTTTAAGATGGTTTCGAAAAAATTTTATTGAATTTAATTAAATTGTAAAAACTTGGAAAAAGACTTGAACGCCAACTTCAAAAGATCCATCTCCTTTATGAAGTAATGATATTCATTTTTGTCATTATACGCTCTTTTCTTTTTTAATCATAAGATTTTAGTTTAATTCTGTGATATCATATTCAATAGTAAAATGGTATCCTAAAAGAAAATAGTTTTATATGATCCTTTGTAGAAAAATACCATTGGATTAGTGAAAAACCTACTGGAACGAATAGTGAACAATATTGGATTCGAATGGTTTTCCAATTATTTCCAATTGTTTTTTTCGCGAGTCCAATAGTATTTTTCCATAAGGGATAGGTAACAACCTTGGGCTTCATTTTTTCTTGCGTGATAACAACCGAACGAAATTCCGGTATTAATTGTGTTTACAAGCGATGCAGCAATTACCTGTCGCCACAAATTATTTCATGATTCGCTACACATTATTTATGTCCGGGGACATTGAGCATGCAAATGCTTCTTACACTTTTTTTTACGCTTGCGAACCATAGAACCATACGCCTGATCCACATCGTTCATTATATCGAATCACATATGGAACTATCAGATTTGAAATGAAAATGTATATTTTATATGTATATTGTACATTTTTTCCCTCCCTATATATTATATTAAAATGTTATAATTCTATACATTTCGCAAAATAATACTTCAATTTTTATGAAATATTTGCAACTTGTATATAATACTATTAATTAATTGATTTTTTTGAAACAATCTTAAAAACTATTTTCTTTATTATTTTACATAAAAAGACATTAATGTAAAATTATTACAAAATAAATACTGTATTTTCTTATTTTTATTATAATTAAAGATCATGCATGTCCTAAATAAATTTGCTTAACTTTAAATTATAAAAGAATACACACACACCCACACACACATACACGTGCGCATATAAGAATCTTTGTTTAGCGTCTTTTATATCATCAATTTTCAATTATTGTAAATCTATAAAACAGATGTTTAATACGAAAACTCCGAGAAAGAAAGTTTTGAAAGTTTCTCTTATACAAAGAAAATAAGGTTATAAAACAACTTTTTTAGCGAAAATTATTTATAGCAAATTCACCGAAGTACAAATTGTACTCTGCTTTGTAATATTGGTCGCAAGAGGCTCTCTGTATAAATTATATATCATGACAATTGGATCTCTGATTTGCCCCATTTCTATTTTCTCGTTTACGCGTGCTCGTTATGATTCATTTACAATTATACCTGTGCTAGCTTTTTTAACAAAAAAATCTAATATTGAAACTTTGTTTTTACGTCGTTTGGCACTTTTCTATTTGGAAGTTGTGGACATTTTACATTTATTTTGTATATCAATGAAATGCATAAAGCAACATTGTGCAAGTGATTATTTTGTGGACTTTTGCTTTTTTGTAAAAATAAAGTTTTTAAACAGCGCTTTACGAAATAGCGGCATAGGGATAACAGACGTAAATTATACACCACACAATTCCCTTTCAATGCCAATCTTTTCTTTCTAATCTATATTTACGGACTTACACGATGTAATAATTGATCTATATAAGTTAATATTTTCATTTTAATACGTGTTTTCACAACAACATCATGTCTCGGTTAGATCATATTATTGAGATTTGATATATAATTCTATACACAAATATGGGTTTTTCAAACATTCTTACAATTATTATTACAAAGCCAAACATTTTATCCATGGACAACTTAATCTCGATTTGATGGGCTATTCCATTTCATTTATTGCACGCAATCTTTCGGCGAATACGATTTTAACTTTATTTAGAATATATGTATTCGTTAACCTAGTTAAGTTTGAGGATAATTGAGGATGACCCAAAAGTAAAGGTAAAAACGTTTACATTTTATTTATTTATAATTAATAAAATAAACTTTATGTTACACATCTTCATCCAGTGTTGGCTCGTATTGACAATTTAATATTTTCTTTGTTTCCAGGATTGCCGAACGAATTAAGCGTGTTTTGGCAGCAATATCCATGGACACTTGGTGTGGGTTTGTGCAAAATACGAGCATACGTTTCAGAAATGTAAGTATAGATGATAAAAAACTAGTAAAAGAAAATTTTTAATAATTAAATGAAAATTAAGAAGCAAATTTAATAGCGCAAGCGAATTGGGCAAACTCCAAATTATAATTTCTAATGTAAGCTGATAGTTTATTATATTTTATTACATACAATAAAAATTAATTAATAATAAAACTAAGCAGTGAATGCAAATTTGGTTAACTTTTTTACAAAATAAATTTTATGCCAAAATAAATTTCAGATAATTGAACTTAGAATATAAAGAATGCAAAAGAGTGCATATAGAAATGTATACTAAAGTATCTGTAACTGTAGAATAAATTAGCTCATTACACAAAGTCTTAAAGTTATTATCCAAAACGCGTTTGATTATTTTGCATTTGAGTATGAGATCTTTCATGTAACAACTTTAAGAATGCATGGAAAAGCAAAAGAAACTAATGAGATCTTACAGCAAACATACATATACATACAAAATATAAACACAAACCTAAATTGTTTTGAAATAATCTTCTCTTTCGTTACATTTCTATTAGGGGAAAAGAGGATAAGATGACGACTTTAAGGTTTGTTTATTTTTCCTAATTTCTGTAATGACGTAAAAATAATGATCAATTTTTTTTCAGATTCACTAAAACCTTACTCATCATCTGTAAAAATTAAAAACAGTTAAATAAATTAGAGTTTTTTTAAATTTATTTTTAAGGATTTTTAACATGTCAGTTTTGTCTTGTCCTCATATGCGTAAGATGACTTTTAATAGAAGATAAGACGAAAAGTCAAGTTAAGTTAAAAAATGTATCTTTTATAAATAAGAAAATTTATTCTATTATAATAAATTTCTTATTTCAATTTAATATTACAATATTTTAACGCAATAAAGGAAAAATATAAACAAGAATATTATTTCTATAATTTAAAAGAATAAAATTGTTAAAACATTCAGATGAAAACAACTATATAAGTAACTACTTATAAAATCGGAAATGAAATAAAATTAAAAATAAAATAAAAATAATTATTAATAATTTTCCTAATTTCGTCATCTTATCCTGCAGTTATTGTATTTTCTCACTCATTTAATAAAAATGTTGCAATGCGGAAAATGAAAAATATTAATTAGTTATTGTACACATACTCAGCAATACAATATTGATTCACTATCTGTTTTAGATAAGAAAAATTAATAATTCGTCATCTTACCCACTTTGTCATCTTATCCCTCCTTTTGCCTACAGATATATTTTTAGAAGAAACTCTGTATATCTACATATTAATAAAATTTAGAATTTTTTATGATATTTTATGATAATATTTTGTGTCTTAAAATATATATATATTCAAATTTTTAATTGTACGTCTCAAAATTTAAGAAATGCTCTAATAAAAAAAATGTAAAATAAGATTGTAAAATATTTGAAAATTTAGACAAAAATGATAATAGAGATATATATTACAAAATATATTGCAAAGTTTTATGTTAATAAAAGTATGATTTTTTAAAGATACTGATTTTATGCGAACAGGAATCCGCGTAGTGACGCGGCTGCAAAATTAGTTCATGCGTTTTTTTAAGGTCATCGTACGTGTCGGTGTTAACAATAGTAATATTCTCATTGGAGAGATATCTAGCTATATGCCATCCCTTGCACCTGTATGCGATGAGCGGACTGAAGCGACCTGTAAGATTCATCTTAGGCGCCTGGCTGCTGGCTTTCATCTTCGCTCTTCCCTTCGCCGCTTATACCACCGTCAATTACATTGAGTATCCACCAAGTAAGTATCTCTTGTATCTCTTATAACTAATCTACTTCTATTCAGTCGAGTGCTCGTAAACAATGATATAAGTGCCGTAAATAAAAGTTTTAATATTTTTCATGAGAACCGTTATAAGTTGCCGATATAGCGCAAAGCATAAAAGAAAATTATAAATCTGAAAGAGTTTGTAATAGTTTCTACTTCTATTTCTATTTATAATTTTATGTGTTTGCTTTGGCCATGTTCCGATATACATTGCCAGCACTAAAAATTTATAAAAAAATATATAAATAATATATGTAAACAGTAAAAACATTTTGTACTTATGTTAAAATCGGTCCTTATCAAAATTTTTGTATTGAATTTTTAACATGTTTGAGTGTTCATTTAACATAATAACATGTTATTTAAATTTTATGTCAAATTGATATTTAACATTTCTTAATGTTAAAAAATACAAAATTTATAAGTAAGTGAACAAGTAACATAAAAATAATGTAATTGTAGAATACAAATTTTAAGATAAATGAGTAAAAGAATGTACGTGTTAATTTAACAGATTATCAATATTTTAATTTTACTGAAGAAATAGGTTTTCGCAAATTTTTTTGATTGTCAAAGTATTATATTTTTTACGTTAATTTTTATATTTAGTTTGTTACTTTCTAGTATATTCATTTTGTTTTAAATTAATACAAAAATTTGGACCGTTTGGAACATGTGAAATATATTAAATTTAACATAAATTTTCCAGTTGTGTAACGTGAATTATAGATTTTCAATACTGTATATATTGCAAAACACTTTTCTAGAATTTTTATAAAATATAAAAAACGTTTGCAAAATCTGTGCTTCATAAAATCATAAATTGAATTTCGTCCTGAATTCTGACAAATTGTAAATCGTCTAAAACAAGAGAATACAACTAGTATTCCTTTTCAATTTTAAAAAGCTTTGGATATGTTAAAATATAAACAAAAATAAAAAATATTTTTTATAAGTGTTAAGTTACACGCAAAAAAATTTTTATTGTAGGAAAAAAATTAAAAAAAAAATTAAAAAATTTTTTTATTACTGTTATAAAGTACTCTTGAAACCATTCAATTTTTATTTAGTAACATCTTTTTTATCTCCTATAGTTTTGATATTCACTTCGAAAAAAAATAATTCATTTTTTTCAAAGGGATGTATCATATCCCTTAACGTGAGACACAGTACTCTGTCTTATTTTTGTTTATATTTTAACATATCCAAAGCTTATTAACATCGAAGGAGAAAACTTGGTTGTATTCCCTTGTGAGTTGAGGTTCATCTGACTATACGATGATGTATTTAGACGGTTCGGGATTGCCAAACTTCACAAGTGTGAATCCCTAAGAGAGAATTATAAACAAAAAATTTTTATCCTTTCTAAAAAAGGAGATGTTAAATCGATACTCGCATATATCGAAGTATTGTTGCCGCTTTTCCGCAATGTTGATTGGTTCTCTCTCTGCGCTAACTTCGTGAGCAGCTGTCATCGTGGAGTTAGCAAGTGACAATTTATAGACATGTGCATTAATAGAAGATTATTATTGCAATTTATTAAAAAAAATAATAAAAAGAGTAAAAAATAAAAAACTAAATAGCGCGCGCGAAGCGCGCGTCTGTGGTGTCTAGTACATTAAATTAGATAAATTAGATACAGAATAATATTGCAATTCTGCTTTAATCTTTTTTTTCAATCCTCCTTCGTTAATTGTTTCTTGTTTCCTTCTATTTTCGATTTTCTTCACAATTTATCTATAATTCTTCTTCTTTGATCTTTTTTCTTCAGTTCCTTCTTTTACTAATGAAGCAATTATTTCGCGATCCTCCTTTTTCATCCTCTTTTCTTTTGTCTTTTTATTTTTATTTTTGCATCCTCTCTTTTTTTTCTTTTTTTCTTCTTTTCATTTTTTTTTGAATTATTCTTCTCGTTGGATTCTTCTTGTTGATTTTCCTTTCATCTTCCTAAAGTTCTAATTTTTTAATTTATCATTTGAAATCCGCTTTCTTTAACCCTTTAAATCTTGTTCATTCACACCCTCTTTCTCGATCTTCCTTTAATTCTGCTTTTTCTTATCTTTCTGCAATCCTTTCATTCTGTTCGACCTTTATTCTTCAATCCATTTTCAATTCATGTCGAGCTTTCTTATTTATTTCTCCTTCTATCTTCATCTATCTTTATTATGCTCTTTCTTTAGGAAAATATGACGTTTTTGTTAGTTTTGCAAAGATAGGTCGAGTCAGAAATAATATATTAACTACATAGGAATCATTCGAAAGAGCTTTAAATAGATGCGTGAACGTAGCGAGTTTGCAATCTACGTGTAATTATAGCTGGTCTATTTGCTTACCGAGAGTACACTTGCGGGCTATCGACGAGTAAACTCATTTGAAGCAAACGCTCGTCGAATTTCTGAACATTTTTCATCGGTTCTCCAATTTTAGTGATCATAGACACCAGATAAATAATTAATCGAGAATGACTTCTTTTTTCGAGCAGCAGTTTTCATATAAAAATGTTTGAACAAGTCGTGTAAAAAAAAATTTAATTCATGGAGAGAAATTATAAAAAGTATCCTAAAAGTTGCAGAAAAATTAAAATAAACAAAATTAAAATAAAGAGAGAGAACAGTATTAAAATAAATAGTAGTAATAATAATAGCAGTAATAAATAAAAACTAAATATACATATATCACTCACATTTAAATAATAATAAAAACAATTTTAAAATCACAGTGTTAAAATTACATCATTTTAATTTTAATAATCAACATCCAGAATTCTGTGCAATTATAAGATTCTGTATTATTACAAATAATTAAGTTATCATGAAGCTTCATAATTAAAAA
Organism: Cephalotes varians; assembly: GCA_037157785.1. Classification (NCBI taxonomy): domain Eukaryota; kingdom Metazoa; phylum Arthropoda; class Insecta; order Hymenoptera; family Formicidae; genus Cephalotes; species Cephalotes varians. The sequence continues at coordinate 86,969 of JANQDE010000007.1, read as the reverse complement.
ACAAAATAATTAAAATCAACTCTGCAAGGGGTAATGAAAGAGTTAGAGAGAATCCATTAATTTCCTTCAATTAAAAAAAAAGAAAAGATCAATTAAAAATTAACTACATTAAAAATTTCGCGACAAATCCACAATCTGTATTAAATGAGCAATAAAATATCAAAATAAAAAGTAAGATTGTTCTCTTCACAGAGAATTTGTGAGCACTTGTTTCAGTTTCAAATCACGATCACATATTGCCAGAATCGATTCGTGAGTAGATCCGTAATTTTATATTATGGAAATAGTCGTTCAAATTGCAATTGTGATGTGAAACGCTTTGTGATCACGCGAATATGATATAGAGACCGTTTCGCCACATTTTCAGTGAATCAGTGAGAAAATCTCTGGTCTTGATCGCAACATCATGTGCACATTTCAAGTTCTACTCAACATAAATTGCAAAAGGCTGAATTTAAAAAACCGACAGTAAATCATAAAAATACGAGTTTCTGAGTTTCAAAGAGATTGTCTTTAAAATTTTCTTCCTCTTATCTATTTAAATGATCTATTTAAATGAGTTTAAATTAGTAAAAAAAAAGAATAAGGTCCACAGCCCAATTTTGAGCCTTGGCCCTCTGAATAAAAATCCGAGAATTCTTTTTAGATTTCTAAACAATTTTTTACGGAGATTGTTATTCACGCCCAACCTTTTCCATCCCAACATCCATTAGTTTGCAAAACCTATAGGAATCGAACCCGCCTCTTACAAGTCCGCTTTTACGTTAAGCTACGCGACATTCCAATTTAAATTGGTCTCTAGTCAGGGGGAGGTGATCAATCACTTGTTTTCTATTGTCTTTGGTTTTGGTCCATATTTCTTAAATAAAAAAAGCTAAACGTAAAACTTTAAAAACTTTAAAAACATAAATACAAACTAGAAAATATTTTCTATCAGATAATATAGCAGTTTTTTACAATATCATTTCAAATTTTACAATAATTAACTTTTTCGTAAGATAAATAAAAATGAGCATCTGATAAAATGAACCAAAGCATAATAGGCATAGTAAGCAATGTCACATATTCTTACTCTTTTTCTTTTACAGAGGAATCATCTGTACAAAATATCTACAAGTTTAATGCATATGAGGATTTCTAGAATCCTTTCATTTCGATGTAAAACGTTTTTTGTTGATTTATACGCAAATTTTATGCTATAAGACGTACTATAAACATGTAGTGAGATACAGGATATATAAAAAATAGGTTAGATTATTATTTTATGACCTATTTTAATATAAATTATGGGTTTTTATTTCTTTAATTATCTAAACAAATCATATTTTTTTATCAGTCATTATTAAAGTGCAATGTTTAATTATTGAGAAATAAAGGGATGTCGCTTTAGGAGACCTATCAATATCGGCGTTACAACTTTCCCCTATTCATTTTTTCATTAGTATCTATTTATTGTAAGTTTTATCAAAAGTATAAATTAACGATTATAAATTAACGATTTATATTCCTTACAGATATCAGATATAAAACTTGCCAAGAAAAAAATTCTTTCTTCACAGTTGGCGTAGTTTAGTTACACTACTCTCAGAAAGTACAGCAAATCGCANAGACAGATTCTTATTTTTTGTGAAATATAAAAACTTTTAGGCATACCATATGTATATGTGATATCAAACGTATATGTGATATCAAACGCGGACGCCGTTCGGAAATTCAATGAGAAACCGTCGCACATGACGGCGATAAGCTCGCGCAATTATGTTGCAAAGAGACACAGTGCGCAATAATGTTTGTCACAAACAATAATGATGTTCGAAAATCGCGGTTATCAATAAACTGCAACTCGCGGAAATTTATTATCCAGCAGTGGGGAATAAGTACATAAATCTGTCACTATCGAGAAATGCATCGCGTGTTTGCGAAACAAATTTTATCATTATTCGTTATTTTCGTGATTGTATAAAATTTGTATCAATAAAACGAATAAATATACATATAACTCTGCCTTAATATACAATTCGGCGATTGCGATTTTAATAAAGTATTGCAAGAAAAACGATAAGAAGTGATGAATACGTTAAAAATGTGAATACATTATTTCCTGCATTTTACTCGACATTTTTATACAAAAAAATTAAGATATGAAAAAGAATATAAGCATTCGTAGTAGTATTCGCGCGCAATAAGTGCACAAACACACGTGTATTAATTTTCATTTGTAAACTTCACTAATTTGCTGAAATATGTCGTCTTATAGTGTAATAATTTACATCCTTACTGTGCATTTATAATCCTGATATGTATCGTTAAAATTATAAATCACTATAATTGTTATCTACATCTTATACGTCCACGCTAATACACATTCATGTAACCGGATAACAGATAATAAAGCTTCATTTCAGACGATATATAATTCATATCAGATTTCAGAATAAAGTTTTATTGATAATTCTATATTATTGTCTATTTTGTATGTGCGTGTTTTAAAGCTCACTTAGACGATCTATAATTCGCGTCAAATTTCAAGAAAAGAGAAAAATTAGATTAATTACTACATAAGTAACAGTAATTAATTCTTTACATTTAATCAAAGGATTTTTAAATAAATAGATAAATAATTTTTAATTAAATAAAAATATTCATTCTGTATTTCGTATGCACATAAATTAATTATTTTTAATTATTTTTTTTCTATACTTTATGAAAATAAATAACAGGACAAATTTGTAAATTTATGTTTCCAAAATGCTTCTGACAATATAATTACCTGTTTACTTTTAAATATTTCGGAGATGTTATATTTCGGAACATTGGCTTACTTCACAAATTTTTGCTTTTCCGAGATTACATACGTCCATCTTTGAAATGAACAATCAATACATCAGCACAAACAATATATCAGCATGAATTTTTTACGTTTTTGATATATGTATGTCTTGAATTTTTATGTCAAAATAAATATCTCATTATTATATTGGCAATTGGCGATTATTTTTAATGTAAAAGATTTTTTAAGAATAATATTTTAGTATCAAGTACCAACGTAACTGATATGCAAATAATTTTGATATATTCTGTATAAAAAAATTCTTCCGCGATAATTTATTTATTAAATCTCACGTGCACATACTATTATCTCGTTCAAACTAATATATATTCAGATTGTCAATAAATATGGATAGATAAGTTAAAAAAGAAAGACTAAAATAAAATTGACATTATACAAGAAATTCAATTGATCATCAGTGCGCTTTATTAAATAAATTATTTGGAATATACTGTAGAACTGTAAGATATATTTCTTGTTTATTTTCTAATTTCTAAATTTAAACTTGAATATAAATTACAAATACTTTTTTGCATTGTTTTATATAATATTTAATCATAAAAGAAGAAAGAGAGAAAGAGAGAAAATAAAAAAAAGCCAAATGTAGACTACAAATTTTATTTAAAAATAATGGAAAGGGATAGGAAAAATAAATAACTAACTTATATATAATTAAATATTAACAATTTGTGCCTGCCATATTTATAGATATTTATAGAAGAATATCTTTATTCCTTCAGCCAAAAAAAACGTATACATATATGCAAAGCACTTTTACACATAATATATACAGCCAAGAAGGGGACTTGGTTTACATAAAATTGCACTAAACCCATTCATCCGTCCATACTCATACCTACTCCTTTATAGATATTTAAATTTATTTCTCACTATATATATATAACATTGCTTCAATCTACTTCACCATCCATAAGAAAACATCAGAATCATAAAGAAGTTTTATATTCTAAATATATCAATATTCTTTATTTATATATTATATAAATTTATTTTATTTTATTTTTATTTTTAATTTGACGATTTCTTATTATTTTTCTAAGCAATAAAATTAGATCGATTACACGTATTGTACTTAAAAATAATATTCTCTAAATATGTATTATTGTATTAATATCATTATTGATATCATGATGCATTTTCTGGAACTGCTGCCTGTACAAAATATTTGTCAAAAATATATATAAGATAATAACATCTTTTATCAGATTTGACAATTCCTCATTTTCAAAAATGATTCTATTTTTTACTTGTTTTTCTTTATTTGAATACATTCTGCTATAAAAGATTTTTTTTCTTCATTTATGCTTAAAAATTAAAATTCTTTCAAAGTTTTAAGTAACTTATCTTATATTCTCTAAATAGAAATCAGTGTATTATTCACTGATTTGCAGTGCTATACTTATAACTGTGATTATTAGTGATATAATTATAACTGTAATTATTAGTGATATTTATAACTGTGATTATTCACTGTTTCTCAGCGATTTTGATTAAGAGGGGAGTACTTTTACTAATCAGAATCAGTGTATTATCACTGAAAGACAGTGCATATTTCACTGATTGATATAATTATAAGTATAGCACTGAAATCACTGAAATTTCACTGTTTTTGATCTCTGTTTTAATCTCAAATATAATGTGTTCACTGTTTTTGATTTAGAGAGTATATAATCAATATTTTATTAAACATAATATAATTTTGTTGTGTCAAAATGTCAATAAATTATCAAACCGGATATAAAGAGATATATTGATTACTAATAAACTTTATTTTTAATACAAGTATGTTTCTAGTAAATTAATAAAAAATTACAAATATTCCAGAGTTAAATAACGGCATCAATCTATCGTAACCCATTTTAAGACAATGAATCCATTTTTTGAAACGTTACATTTCTATCTAATATTATTCACAGATCCATTATCATAAATTAAAATAAAGGATAATTTATTATTGATACAAAGTGCACCAACAGAATATTGTAACTAAATCGATGTTTTCTAGAGCGCTTCCTCCTCCACCTCCTTTTCTTCATCTTCCTTGTCATCTTTTTTCTTTTTTTTCTTTGTGTTTATTCGTTGCATTCACTAATTAAATAGCAGTATATTAATCACAAGAATACGATCAGAATATAAATCACGCGGCATTTTGCACGGCATTCCCAACATCAAATGCGATGTGTACTCTTGCGAAACGTACAAAGTACTAGCAATAAACGTATAATGTACTCTTTTCATTACTTAAATTTTTTAAGTCAATAATTCGCGTGTTACTTCACACTCTCAGTCGGAAACAGTAACGAACAAATTGCACTTTAATCGAGCGAAGTAATGACCGATACCAAATATATATTTTGCAAGAAAGTCATTAAAAATCATTAAAAGATAATTATCGGTAATAAATATGCCATAAAGCTCGCGAGATAACCGCATCAATAAGTAATCGTTGCTTATTAATGATAACAGTTAATTAATTGCGCGGATTGAAACACGCGGATTGTTCGTAAGAAATAATCACATTTTGAGAAATGGTATATAGGCTGTGTTTCAAAATTTACTGCTATCGTTATAGAAAGAACGATTTTGCTAAGAGATTTAAAATTTTGCTGGATACAAAAATTCTGGAAATAATTTTGTTGGACCGTCAAAATAATTTTTGGTACGTTAAAAATATATGAGAATGATATAATGCTGCAAAAAATTTTGATATTCTAGCTAGTTTGAGCATTCCACACAATTATTTTGAGTATAGTTCAACAAGTTCATTTTTTTGATCTGTATCCAGTCAAAATTTTAAATCTTTCAGTACAACCGTTCTTTCCGTATATTACATCAGAAACGCATGCTACCAATAGTCTATTTTTAGCAAGAGTATTGTTAGCGATTACAATCTTCAAATTGAAACGCTGTTTTCAGCGTCGATAGAAGTCGATAAAAGTTGTATCGGAGAAGTCGCCGAACATGACAATGCGGACATGACGATTTTTGAAAGTTTCTAAAGCTTTCATACTTTAACTATATTCGTTAATTACATATCGTTTTCCTCATGCAAAACAATAACTTTAAATTCTTTGTTATTTCCATCAATTAGGATTAAGTCTTTGTCCATGATGTTTACTATCTTAGATGCTGTAACTGCCTCACTTCTGTAGCCGCAGGAAGTGACGACAAAATTAGTGATGTGTTATTCTCTTGTGGCACTGCCACAGCGTGCTGTGAATTTTTGAACAGTATTCAAAGCTGTCAGCACTGACAATCAATTTTGGAACACAGCTAGTGTACGTTGCACGGAGCGACATATGTCGCACGTCGTCGCGATGCGGCATGCCGGTTAGCTCTAGTATCGGTGCGTGAATGCGTAATGTAGCGCAGCAACCTTGGACGAACAACTAAGTGTATGTAACAAATCTCAAAGCGCCATGCCAACCGATTTTGACGCGTAGTGTTTCTTGCTATGAAATATTTAATTTTACAAAATAATTTCACATATGTATATATTCTGTCTTATGCAATTTAAACGCATTTCGATGAATGAATTATCCTTTTTAACATTCATTCAAACAGTAACATCTACTTTATTTTCAATAAATATAAATACAAGATTTGTATTTGCAAAGCATATAAATAAAATAAAAAAGCAATTAAATAAATATAGGTTTTATTTTAAAACATAACGGGACTTGCCGATCAATGACGACATATTAGAAATATAAAAATCAAGACAAATAATAAATATATAAAAATTTAATTGTAAGAATAAAAAATTTTAAAAATATAAAATTTAGAATATAAATATAAATATAAAATAATAAACATAAAATAAACATAAAAAAATAAATATAAAATAATAAATATAAAATTTAATCATAAAAATATAAAAAATAACTGATCGATAAATAAAAAACGCAGAACGGAACAATAAAATCCGCAAAGGTCATGTCTAACATATTGGAGGATGACAAAGAATAAAATTCGCAAGAGTCATGTCCAATATATTGGACATAGCCCTTGCGGATTTTATTCTTTGTCATCCTCCGATCTGCGTTTTTTTTATTTATCAACTAATTTTTTTTTATATACTTATAACTAAATTTTATATTTTATATTATTTAATTTTATATTATCTAATGTGTCTTGGTTGAAAAAGATGAGACGAAGATTGAGAAATTTCATCAAGAAAGTATTTATGTAAATTAACTTATTATTACAATTTGTACTTTGAAACAAACAAAACTATTTTGAGATAGTTTTTACACGCACGCACGCACGCACGCACGCACGCACGCACGCACGCACACACGCACGCACGCACGCACACACGCACGCACGCACACACACAAAAGCAATTTTAATACTATTGAATTATTTCTATAATCTATTCAATAAATTATTAAAAGAAATTTTGCATAATATTAATCGACATTAATTATAATTCTGCGCAATCTCATAAAATATTATTGGTAAACGATTTATTCTCGTATATTACACATAATTTTTTTGTTAAATTATTTAGCCTGATAATTTTCGTGTATTACTTTGAGCTTTCAAAATGATAATATTTTTAAAGTGCAAAATAGATAATAATATTAATAATTGCGTAATAAATTCATAACTTAATTTTCCGTAATAATCTTAAAAGATTTTTTCAATTTTTAAAAATATTTTTTGTATTACATGATACGTAAAATTATAAATAAGATTCTATTTTCGATTGATACAAATTATGACTGAACACGTTTCCGCCGAGGCATTTATTTGACATAATTCCGAAGAGGTGGATGGACTTATGTCTTTCATTTCCCAAATGATGATTATATTTTTTTTGTTTTTTGGAAGGTTTAGTATTTTTTAGCGATGCTAACATTAGAAACACAAGAAAAATTATTTGTGATTTATATTTTTAAGAATTTGATAGCGATCCACCGGTGAGTCTCCCCCACATGAACGTGTTAAAAGTAATTTTTATATGCAAAATGAAATAAGATTACAATTAACTTTTTATGTAATATATATAGAGTAAGATTAAAACTTTTATTTAAAGTATATGATGCTGCGCTATAAATTTTTCAAATTTTTATAATTTTGTTCTAAAAATATTTGAGTTAAATTTAAATCGATATTTATGAGTCAATTAGTTATATTGCATATTTCATAAATTTATTTGCAAGAACAACTTTTTTTTATATCGTCTGTGCTATATCGTCTATAAAACGAGTAAATTATTATTTCCAATTATATATTCAATACAATCGCGTTTAAAATGTTTAAATGCATTTTACACATGCACAGATAAGTGGTTATTCAATCGCGAATTAATTAGTCAGAACATATTATAACGCTTCTGTACTGATATGATTTAAAGCTTTTAATCCGACAGCTGCAATATGTAGTTAAAAGATTATAATGAAATTCCATTTGCAAGAGAGAATTTATATTTCAGATTATTATTAATAAAAACGACACATTTTCTAAAATTTATTCGATTAAAAGTTTGTTAATAATTTATGGTTGCCTGCGATTACTATGTTCAGATTTTTGTCATTCGTGCAATTAAATAAATTTTATAAAAACTTTTATAAAAACTATTACTTAACAGTTTTTTTAATTACCAACGATTATATATTACAAGCTTTGTTTAAATCTCTCTCTCTCTCTCTCTCTCTCTATATATATATATATATATATATATGTGCGACACAATTCGATACTGTTTTGAAAGTTAAAACTTTGTAATTTCACGGAAAAAAATAAATCTCTTCTAACTTAATATTTTTTAAAATAATATATATACATATATATATACATAGCCTTGACCGTAAAAAAGTATTAGGCATCTATATCGTTTTTATTTATCTGAAATTCTTTTATCTATTGTTTCGTATTGGCTACTGGCATTATGTATTAAGTTTAAGGAGTTCTTGAAACAAAAAATAATTCACAATAAATGTCATAAATCAATTTTTGAGTTAAAACGTTAAATAATAGTTAATGAGGTGCCTAATATTTTTGGCTAATATTTTGGCCTAATATTTTGACCAAGGCTGTATGTATATACGTATATGTATATATATAAAGTCAAGTAACAATTAATTATGAAACTAATTACCTGCGTCATTAATATAAAAAGATTAATACAGCTTCGCTCACCGTTTATAGGATTTATGCCAGATACAGACAGAGAATATGAGAAATGATAACGGAAGTTTAGAAACGTGTTTCTCGCATCTGTTTGCAGGATCCGGTCGTCATTCCGAGGAGTCGGCAATGTGTGCCATGTTGCTGCCTAACATGCCTAAATTCCCCCTTTATGAGCTCAGCTGCCTCATATTCTTCCTGGTGCCGATGTTGTCCATAGCGATGCTCTACGTGAGAATGGGTCTCCGAATACAGAGCAACGGTCTTGGACACAGCATCGAGGGCTCCGTTCATGGAGAAACGAGGCAGGCTCAATCACGAAAAGCCATCATCCGAATGCTCAGTAAATTTCCGTCTTTTCCGGAACATCACAACATCATTCGTCACAGAAAAACACACACATACACACACACCACCTACACCCACACGCATACACACACGTTGCGCGTCCCATCGAATTTATTGCATCGCGCATTGACGTCGCTTTTTATTTCGATCGCATTTTTTTTACATTCCCCCCAAGATTGCCAGGCATTATTTCACGTTTTATAAATCATGTGATGAAATTTCGTTTCACTGTCCGTTTCACCGATATCGTTTATTAGGGGAAATGAAATCGAAGAAGTCGATTGAACTGAAGCGGACATAACTTGTTTTTAAATTAAAAATGCTGCTTAAGATATGCGTGTATATTTCTGATCGTCTTAAAGTCAAAGTTGTTCTAACTGCGCGTGAATACATGGAAAATTTATCTGAGCATGGCAAAAAGATTCGACAAAAAGAGTACGCTATTGTAAACTTTTTTCCATAACATACATCTTGTCCAAGCTTCTGTATCAGCATGCTTCGATATTTTCAACGTACGATAAATTGCAGGGAGTCATATTGCGAGCGCCATTTTCGAGAACAGTTATTACGGAGGTGTCAAAATTCCATCCGGTAACCGCACGGTTTTCATTTTCGCACCGCGCGTTTCATGACGGTGGATGTTAAAGTTCTGTAACGCGCTGATGTTTTATCGGATGGTTTCCAGCCCGGTAATCTGCTAATCCCAAAGTTAGTCCATTCTCACATCAATCTGGTAGCGAAACACCTGAAAATTTTATCCTCTGTTATAATTCCGATATTTATTTTTTTTCTTTTTTTCATGGAGCGCGTCTCCATTCGGCTCTTCAGCTGATACAATCAGAAATTAACTTAAAGTTTACAATTATAGCAATGAAAGATTTATCCGACGTCGTCAGAAAAAGCGATGCTTGCATAACACGAATAGTTCCGTGATTCCGTTTCATTTATTCCCAGGAATATATGACGTATAACAACGTGAAATTTTAATATTATTCCTCGTCGGAAGAAAAATGTTACTTTTAAAGAACTTAAAAAATTATTAAGGAAAGAATGAAGGCCGCGATGTATAATGTAAGAAGGGATTTTTAACAGATTTCTGGTATTTTCAATTTTTTATTGAATACGTTCAGGAAGAAAATATAACTCGCATCAAAAGCAAAAATCAAAATGTTAAAAGACACACGGAGTTTCTACGAATAAAATAGAATCTTTTGACAATTTAAAAAAAAATATATATATAAATAAAAAAATTTTACGTAAATTGCGTTTGACCATTATTAGCAATGTTCTATTTGATGAAATTTATTCATTTAAGTGAAGAATATCATTTAGGTTTAAATTAACCTAAAGATTAATAAGGGTTAAAATCAGGCAAGAAGAGTCCCAGAGACCCAGAAAGTTTTGTCGCAAATATGCTATTGCCATTTTTAAATAAAAAAATGCGCTAAAATGCCAATAATTAATTCTTCGGATTCAGAATAAATCGTTTTCTTTTTGTTTTTTGTGTTTTCCGATATTGAAATTTGCATTTTATTATCTAAAATTTGTCTGAAGAAGTTTCTCTGAGACTCGGGGAGAGGGAGGGAACCTGTCCAATTAGCTAATGCTTTCTGCCCGCTTAAAAATTAAGTAATTACCTAATTATTTTTCTATTTTTATTACTCCTGAAAGATAGAATAAATTTCTGTTTGCGCAAGCGTCATCCAACAATAAATTGTTCCTCTGTCGTCGCGTAAATCGCCGCATAGAATATTGATTCCCAGCGAAGATAAGAGGGAGTTGTTTGCAGCATCGATTAATCATCGAGCTGTTTTGTTTTCCTATTTTCGTGGACCACGGAAGTTAACGCGGCTAAGTTATAACCTACACACTGTTGAATTCATAATGTCAAATTATACCCAATTTGAGTAATTCCTATAGATCGCCATTGCTCGTTAATTTAACTAAACAATAGAGTTAAATAATTTAACTCAAGAAATGTATTAAATTTGACTCAAATTTAGTTTATTATTTACTAATAATAAGTACGTTAATATAGACCTTGTTTACTTTGAAACTAAGCAATTCAACCACAAGAATCAATCGATTAGATGTTTTTTTAACCACATGTTTTGTATTAAAATAATACATTTTAACATGTACATCAAAATTAATAAAATGTTATTTAACTCAAGGAAATTAGTTTAAATTTCCTCCTTTAATATACTTAACAGTGCAGGGGGATATGCATCGATGCAAATTCGCTGACGGTAGTAAAATATGTATAAAGTGCATTCAAGTACGACATAATAAATTACACGAGAGCCTCAAGCTTCATTTAGCCAAAGCATTATTTAAATTTCTACAAAGATCTGTGTTCCATCATCCTTATGTATTTTTCCGTTGTACCGCATAAATTCTCTTATTGTACAATTCTGATTCTTGCACCGTATATGTACTTTTTATTTTAAACAATTTAGAATACTTGATGGCAAAATATGGGATTCTTTCCATTTCTGACGTTTTCATAAATCTCGCTTTTTAAAACAGGGACAGAGAACGTATTTTTCTATCACGTGAGAGATAGAGAGAATACATTTACATAATCGATACAAGGAACCAATAAAGTAACATTTCATATCTGCATTCGTTGCATAGATATATCAATGGAAAAATTGATGAATTTATATTATAAATTTTTATACTCTCTGGAATACTTTTAAATTCATGAAAAATAGATGATAATTTCAGTAAATTAAAATATTTGAATACGACTATTACCCTCCATTAATTTTAAGCTAACATCTATAGCTTACATCTTATTTGATTAATTTTATTTAAGAAAAATTCTACTTTAAAACAAACATTCGAGCAAACTTAACATTTTATTAGCAAGTTGTTTAATTAGTATCGAAAATTAAATTTGTTCTCAATGAATCACAGTTACGCAAAATTTAAGTCTTTATATAATTTTTAATTCTCCTCGCGTGGCACTCCTCCCTTACTTTTGAGGTGGGGACAACAATACGGCTACGTGAAAGATTTTCATTTTCACAGGTGCGGTCGTCATAACGTTTTTTATTTGCTGGGCGCCCTTTCATGCTCAGCGCTTATTGTACGTGTATCAGGTGTCAACCGACATTAACGACTGGTTGTATCCGCTCGGTGGTTGCCTGTACTACTTCAGCACCACCGTGAATCCGATTCTGTACAACGTGATGAGCGCCAAGTACAGGATGGCGTTCAAAAAAACATTGCACTGTGCACCGACGAGCCCCAGCATCACGAGGGACGATCTCAGCAGTATGAAAGATAGCACGGTGTACGGATGTGGATCCAGAAGAGGATCCCAGCTGGTTCGCATAAGAAGTGTACACTACCAACGTAGCATCAAGTAAGCGCACACGCATTAATTTACTCTCTTCCCTCTATAAATTCTATCGAGATTATCCACTTTTCAGACAGTTACATGTCCAAATTTTTCAGAATGTTTTTGATGATCTAATTTTAAAATACACGGAGAAAAAATTTTAATTAAAAAAAAAAATTGTGTACGACAGTAATCGCGGATAATGAAAGAATTATAAAAACTGTTACTATATTTTTCACAGTAAAACAGTAAAAATTTTCGGTCCGCGATTACTGCCGTACATAATTTTTACAAAAATACAAAATTTTCTCTGTGCACGAATGCTTACTAACAGCTACATCAAGATGTTTACTAAAATCTTGTAAAAAAATTCCCTAAAAATTCTCGGATTTTTATTGAAATATTTTTATTGAAAATTCTAGGTAAAATTAGAGAATTTTTTAATGCAACTTTGAAATAAATAGAGTGCAAGTAATACAAATAAATATTGTATATTATATTATAAGTATATTGTATATTAGTAAAGACCTTATATTGTAAATTAGTAAAAGACAAGGATTTCAAGAGATTATCGATCTTTTTCTACAATTAGAACCGCGTAAGAAATTGGTAAGATAGTAGATTTGATAGTAGATTATTGCTAATCGATTGTAGACATTTCAAGAAAAAATGTCAAGAAAAAATGATCAAAGAAACAGTGTTTAAAAAAAAAAGTAGCATTTAAAAATAAATTTAAAAATAAAATTCCTAAAATTTCAGAGTACTGATAAAATTCCTTGAAAATCCCTGATTTAAAAATAGAAAAGAAATTCTCTAAAAATTCCAGGTTTTCCCAGGTAATAAACACCCTATATATTTAAGTTTTTGTTATTTTCGTCATTTTGACGATCGATTCAGCAATCCTCACTCCTTGTTGTCAACGTTAAATAATCTCGGAATCGGTATCAATCCGCAATTATAATTGGCACAAGCGCGATTTTATATTTTCAGATGCAACATGTCGCACGCGAGCGCGATGCCTCGTTCGCCGATAAGACTGCGTTACGACGACGAGGATGACGACGTCGTAAGCCATTACGACGCGGAGAGAAAGCCGTACGACGTTCTCAGTCCTGACACGCTGTCACGAGAAACCAGATCCTCCCTCGTCGCGCATTCGAGTAACGGTAGAACCAAATATCGGTCGAACGAAAAAACGAGAGATGGCATTTCACCGAGCACGGCAAACGAGACGTGTATCTGATCCTTGGCTTATCCCGGCGGAAAAAGAAAGAAACTTTGCGACGCGAGCATAAGAACCATTTACGACTTCGATAAGAAAATACCGTGTCGTTTCCGCATTCATGACGAAATTGACGCAACGGATGCTGTGCATTCCACGTTGAAAGACAACTTCCAGAGACAGACATGTCGCGATAGTTTCCCCGAGGAGTGTATCCGTAGCCTAAACAGAGAATCGAGTTTCGTGGAAAGTTGTGTTTGAATGACGCACTGCGAAACCCGAGCGAAATCGTGAAGTGTTCGTGGCAAATATATCGAACCAAGAAAAATTTAACAATGTCAGTAAGTTATCTTTAATTTACTACAATATTGAATGTTACAATTTCCAATGAAGATTTCGCGAAATTAATTGAATTTAGCACGTAATTAAATTAATTAATTAATGTGAGGCATACTTCGTATATAAATTCGTGCTAATAAAAGAAATATACGAATGACGAAATCAAATTACAAGATGAAATTTAATCTGATAGAACACAAATAAATCTTACAATTAGTGTATGCAATTTTGAGTGTAGAAGACTCGAAGGAGAATGAAATAAAGAAAACGCTAGATGTTTCGGAGTTTAAGAAATAATAATTTATGCATTTTATGCATACATTAACGATATAATAACGATTCATAAATTGATATGTAGTCTTTCAATCTTTCAAATGTAATTAAAGTATTAATGAGATTTTCAAATGTCTCTAATTTTAATAACTTTTTAATATTTATATAATATTTATATAAATGTTGAAATATATATAATAATATTGAAATATAATATTTATATAAATTTTTCAATTATTTTATCAGTAGCCTCGAGAAAATATTGTAATTCTAATCCATGTATAATATATTTATTTAATATTTTATTTCTATATAAATAATAAGAAGAAATTGTCGCGTAAATAATTTTTCTGACAAAAGATTCTTTTTAGTTATATATGATCACTTTTTACGTTTATAAAATTCTGTGCGACTGTATAGCGCATCGAGCATTTGCACGATTTATCAAAATCATCAATTCTCATCTTGTAACTCTATTTTGTCATTCATAAAATTTCTTTGTGACATCATTAAAAATTCTATTGATGTTTCGTCTAAACGTTTGACAATTATTAGATGTTGCAAATGCGAAAGAACTATAAGAACGCGCGAAAAACGGATATATCAAAAACGACATGAGAGATGTGTCGTTGGAAAATTTTCAGAGATTATTTCGAAAGGAATCGTCCGGATATCTGAGAAATAAATAATGAAATTTGGAAAGCGAGGAGCGGAGAAACGCGAATTTCTCTTGGAAATACTTCCGCGGGAATCGTAGAAAAGGAATTGATAGATATTTATCGGATTCCTCGGTATATCCCACTAATAGGACAGATGGAACGCGCGTCTCGGGCAGCTTCTGTGAATTCGGCCAACGCATTTGATAAGCGTCTTGCGTATGTGTAGTGCTCAAAAAGTCTTTGATTAAACGAAGCTTTCATAGAATAAACGAGGTCTCATTAAATTACGGCTTTGAAAGATTGTGTCTCTCGAAAAGAGAGCTCGTTTATCGCGCACTTATTCTCAAGAGAAAAAAATAAAATCCATACACGGAAAAAACGATTTTGTTAAAAAGGATTACGCCCAGTTTGGACCCCGTGTAAACAGTCATGAGTCCTACATTAATTGATAGGGGGGCGGGGGGGGGGGGGGTATATATTTACGAAGTACAAAACAAAAGGTTTTGATTGCCAAATTGAAGTTTGGCAAACGGACCCTCTTCAGAGTCTCTTTTTCATCAGAGGTTTTCAATACTACAAAAGTATTGTTGGATGTTTTTGCTGGTACATGTCTTCATCAAGGTATTGAGCAAATATCAGATACCATATAACTGTTATCACATGTGCACAACATTCAACCGTACAATATCCTTTTTTGCAAAAATGGATTCACACTTTTTCTGCAAGATATTCTACCAATATCCAATTTGATTTGACAAAGAGGCTGCGATTCTATACCCATAGCTGTAACGTTCTCTGCTTCCATTTTAAAGCGTTTTATATTACAATGGCACCAACAGGCATATATAAAATCAAATGTGCTGAAAGCTCTTGTGGAATTGTTAGGTTTTTTGTCCAAAAAAGTCTAACACTTTTCCAGCCAGCGATTGACTTTTTACTTTCCCTTTAATCCACAGTATTATTGTATTGACCAGTATTGACCAGTTGCTTCGGGATAACACCATACTAATGGCTGGTTTACCTCAACTGGTACATTTCTCATTCATCTTTCTCCTCCAAGACAAATTCTAGAGGCATCATAATAACCAAATCCAAATTTCTCCGACAAGACGGCATGGATCGCGTCTAGGAACTTAGACAGGTTAATGAACTGTACCAAATACATTCCAAACATTATTTCAATGTCTTTGAGACACAATTCTCGACAACGAGGAGATATCCGAATGCAGAAAAATTGATACAGTGATACATAATAGCAAACTTTGGACTTTCTAGCACTTAAGGGACTCATTTTACAAGGTTGTGTCTATGGAATTTTTTAAATCCTTTTTTGATATCCTACAATTCTAGTCGCAATTCATGTCTCAATTCATGTCTGTTCATCGGAGTCCGTTTAATAAGAAATATAGGGCATAGTCCTTTAAGTAGATACAAATCTGAAAATGATTTCGTTGGATCATCAAAATAATTATGTAAAACTTATCTAGAAAACATGATGAGCAATGCTGCAAAAAATTTTGACATTTTAGCAATCAATTCGAACATTCTACATGATTATTATAATAATCCAACAAAATTCTCTTCGGTATCTCTTCTGTATCTAGTTAAATTTTTAGATAGCCTCAGCAAATTCGTTCTTTCCATATATGTACATTCGAATGTGTGTGTGTGTGTGTGTGTGTGTGCGCGCGCGCGCGCGTGTGTGTGTGTATACGCATACAAGACGGATAACGTGTCGGAGAAAAGGGATTTCATAATGTATTCACAGAAGATTGCTTACGAGCGAGTTAATCTTGAGGGAATGTTGGCAGAGAAATTACTTTTCGTGCCTCAAATACAAAATGAGCGGTGCGCAAAGATTCCAATGCGGTCCAGCGAAACGGGCGAGAGACAGCTGGGGAAATGGAAAAAGAGAGAAGAAATAAAACCAAAATCGCCGGGGTTCGTATCCGCGCGACCGTCAAGAGATTGTAATCGGGAGATTTTCATTTTCAGAATGTTCCCGAGTAAAATAAACTGTCGCTGATTGTGAGATGTATCGATTATCGAGAACACTCACAAGCCCGTGTACGGACGGTCCGGCCGCGAAGTGTTTTTTTTTTAGCTCTCTGCTCATCCGCGTGCGGCAAACGCGCGGAAACGGATTCGGTTTCAATTGAACATTTTTGCGTGAAAAAAGCCGCCTGCGGCGTGAATCAGCTTCGTTCGAGTGCGGAAATGCCTGATTTAACAATCTGTGTACATTGTGAATGTAACGAGATACACATTATGACAAATAAAATTTTGCTTTCTAATAATCGCTATTTAACCATTAATTTACCGATGATACCTGCGTTATCATTTATTTCAACGAGGCTAGATTTCAATCATGGCTTTCGATAAAACATAACGCGGCGTAGTAAATCTAATAACAGTAACGAAATTTGAAGTTGCAAAACAAAATATGAATTTTATTCGATAATGTCATTTGCCAACAAATAAAAACTATAGATCTCATAAGTTATTTTTAAATAAAAATTATGGATTATCTATCCTCAAATAAATTAGCGTTTTGAACGTTTCTGATTATATACTAAGTTATGTTAAAGTATTCCGAATATTAATTTCTCTAAATTATCAGATTCATGAAACTGCCAGAAACACGAGTTGGATAATTCTGAGGTAAGTGTACCGCAAGAACATCAAGGTAGTAAAAAGTTACACATGCAGCTTGCATTGTAACTTAGAAATAATGTTTCGCGGAAAGCGCTTAAAATGTTAAAATGTTGTATTAGTGAGATCTATTATGCGACGATTATTATACAAGCATCGACGATGGTATTATTCCTAAAGCTACTTTGTCGAAATGCCTAATAGGCATAATATTAAAATTAAATAATTTTATTCCGCAAACAATCGAATTTAATATTCTGCTATAAATTTTCAAATAGATGTGTTCCAAATAGTGTGTACATATTTCTGTTAAATCTTTACATGTACAATTTTTGATGTAACATTGTTTTCTGATTTTTAATAATTATGCTTTAATGAGTCTGTGCGGTGTTGTTTCATATTAACTTCCCCAAAAGAATCTTCTGGAAAACTGGTAACGTTATCTTGGGATATTAAATTTTACACTCGAGATGGAATGTACTACGAGATGTAATGTATTATAAAGGATGTGCGTTAAGAGTCGAGGAATTTCCTCAAGAGAATATTCTGCACTTGTATTATTTCTGCTTGTTTAATTAAAACAAATTTAATTATATATTTTCCTTGAATATTTTTCTCGAGATGGACAAAACCGCAGAAAATATATTCACTAAAATCCCAAGATAGAAATCTATTATTTTATATTATTATGTTTGTTAAATCTATTATTTTGTGTTCATTATGTTGTCATAATTACGCTTTCTTAAGAGATAAGAACGTATGCCAGCGTGCATCAGCTGCGAAATAAAAAAGTAAGAAAATGCTAAAAGCGTTCCATTCGCCGGTCTAATATTAAGTGACATTCCTTAATATTAAGGGGTCTCCCTACTTTGACGCTCTAAAAATAAAGTGATTTTTGTAAATTAAAAAAAAATCTATAAAGCATTATAATTCCAAACTTTCTACATTTATTCAAGTACATTTCAAGAGCTACTTAATTTTTTTCATAAAAATATTGAATATATTAGATGTTATAGTGGATTAAAAAAACTTTGTCTATGGCAACAGTGATTCCGTTCATTGTGTATATCTGAAACAAAAGAAACAGATTCTTAATTTGTATGAGATTATGACATAAACTAGAATAAACTAAAATGTTGAAAAGAAAAAAATTTTACAGGATTAAAAAAAACGTTAAAAATTTTCGAAAAAAATTGCTAGTTTTTCGAGCCGCAAATTTCGAATTTTGAAAATTATGACTTAGTGCTAATTCTGTGAAAATAAGACATGTTCTTAACATATTATCAAAAATTAAAGTTATTTAATTCAGTAGGTTTTGAGATATCGCTGTCGCCAGCTCAAAAAATATTGTTTCGAGAAAAACGCGTTTAAAGATTAAATATTATTTTACAATGTATAGCAATATACTGTATATTTTACAAGTAATGAATCATGCTTATAATTAATCGGCATTCCACGGTCATAAAGTACACTTTCCTCTTTCTTGTTTTCTTCTAAGCTGCTTGTTCCTTTCTACGAGAGCGCCAAGCATTCCAATTTCTACCTACGCGCTGTTACCTATCAAAGCTTATAGCGTTTTTCGAATTCAGTTTTAAGGCTTTGAGAATATATTTTTGGTATATTAAACTATAAGAAAATGCAAAAAAAAAATCGATTTTTCTGACCGGTCAAAATAGAGAGACTCCTTAAGTGACATTCAATAATATTAATTACTGACATTCAGTATGCTAATAAAAATAATATCGTTATAGATAACTTGATAAACTGATATATAAATTTCCGACGTCTAGTTTACGAACAATGTAAATCCACTACAATTGCAAATACCACGTTTCTATTCCGTGCTGTATTTGTGTTGACTTGTAAAATCTCGTAACTCAATTGCTACCTAACAGTGGAATAAGATGAGAGCAAAGGTAAGAGCCCTCGAAGGTCTAACAGCTCTCGTCATTAGTCAGATTAAACCGGCGTGTCGCATCTGTTCCAAAAGATTTAATTGCGCGATCATTACTTCCCGGAAATTGGGACTTCGTTGGAGTGCCGCGACATCCAACTTCGTTGCTCGTTAATTTACAAAGTTTTCATTCTCAATAACTTCCATGTCACCGCCAACAAATCGCCGACTGTCGGAAAAGTCGACGAGCAATCGATCACTCGTGTCTTCTCTAATTAAGACTTCATTGGTCGCGGTTTCGTTAACGCTTGTTCTCGTAAAAGTTTTCGAATGAGTCGAAAGCAAGAAATGTAAACAGATTAATAAATCATGAATACAGAGAAAAATATAAAATATCCTAAAAGGATGTTGCAATTTTGAATTTAATGGCAGACTCTTTGAACAAAAAATTACTTTTTTTTAATTCACTCAAAGTGACCTTGATAAAGATCAAAATTGATATCAAAGACACTAAAACTTTACTGCGTGCACGAAAAATTAAATTGCACACAAATGAAAAAAAAAAATTTTTTTAATTTTATCGCATCTATATCTGCAACTTAAACTTGCATAGGCTTTATATTAAATTTATAGATACTGCCTTGGCCAAAAATATTACCTTATTAACTATTATGTAACTCAAGTTTTAGTTCAAAAATTAATTTATGATATTTACTGTGAATTATCCTTCAAGAATTCCTTAAACTAATAATGTTGGAAACAATACAAATAAAAGAATTCCAGATAAAAATCATATAGATGTCTTTTGGTCGTAGGCTGTATCTTTTTCGTATGCTATTTCATATTAATATTTTTAACATGATTATATGAGATACTAATTTGCAACAAAAATTTCCAGATTCTAGAGATTTTCTTTTTTATCTTCTAAATCTAATACTTTTATCTGAATTTTATGAGTATTTATCAATTTTAACAATACATTTCTCAAAGAATAAAAACTATCGCCTATTCCTTAAAATGAAGATCTCAATATCTGATATTTATCCATTTTGACATTTCCGAATCAACAGGTCATACGAGAGGAAAGTTCTATACAATAACACGTGCAATATAACAGAATAAATTTATCGTTCGTAAATTGATTCAGTTCACAGAAAATTACTTCTATTGCAAAAGCTATTATAGAAAATCGACATAAACATAAAATTTAAAAGCGGATACAAAACTGTTCAATGATTGAAGTTAAATACTTTTTTTTAAATATTCAAATAACATAAAGATGTTGAAAAGAAACTTTTTCTCCATTTCCAATTTAAACTATTGCCATATATTATTAAACTTGTTACTTGAAAATTATTTTGCAGGATTTCTTAATATGTTTCTTTATTTTAAATATCATTAGTTTCCTTATACATTCGAAATAAGAAATAAAAAAACTACAGACTACGTGTACAAGCTAGATATAATTGCTAAATATTACATTTATATTTTAAAAGAATGTCAACAAATGTTTTGACCCTTATCAGGTCATCTTCAGTGTAAAATTAAATAAAATAAATAAAAATTACAAAGAGTTAGTTAACATAGAAAGGTCATTATATAAAAGTCCGTTAAATGCAAATTAGCAAAATTCTTAAAAAGAGAAAAAAGTGAACATAAAATATACTACTACTAAAGTAATACGCACAAAACGGATGTATCTTGATGTAATAGATTCCATTTTCACGTTGACCGTGAGAAACGCTGAATTGTTGAAAATTGAGCAGTTAGTACATATTTGATTTGATTTATAAAACGAAGATGATTGTAAACAATCTTCTCAAGGTAAACGGAATATTGTTGTTAAAATTTGTTGAAAATTGCTAAAAGATGATAATCATGTAACATGATAAGATATTATATGATGATAGAATTGTAAAAACAAAGAAAATGAGAAAAACTGAACTATAATATCGGTATAAAAAATGAACTATAAATTTAAAATTAATTAATTTAAGTAACTATACTTTGAAAAGAAAACAGAGGAACATATTCAGAATGAACAGAATAGCAATTAGGCAGTTATATAATTAAAAATTCAAGAGGCAAATCGCGCGATACACATTGTTAGTGTTTAACTTTTGCAGATTGAACGTTAAATGAGAGTAACAATAAAAGAGAAAAATTGATGAAGGAAAGCGAAAAAGAGAAGGAGGGGGTAAGTAGAAAGAGAAAAAAGAGGAGAAGAGGTAGGAAGGAGAAAGGGAATCATAAGGATGAGGAGATACGAATTAGGCAACAATTCCGTGTCACTTTGTTTATGCAAACATGCTGTTGTTTTTTTATATATATCCTCTCTGAAATTAATCTTTTATGATAGGAAGGTTCATTACCTATAATCTTCACATTATTCCATTCAAATTCGTGATTGTATTCTAATCGATGATTAGAAATTACAGAAGGGAATCCATTCTTTTTTTTAATATCAGAATTATGTTCTTTTGATTCTGGTTCCCAGTTGTCTTTTGTCCTATGTAAAAAGCGTCACAATTATGATAAAATATTTTATAAACAACATCATGGCCAGACATAAGATTCAGAAAATTTTTACCATATTTTATAAATTTATTTAGAGTGTTAAAAATAGTAAATGCTATATTAAAACCAAATCTGTTGGCCAAAAGTGTAAAACTTTCAGAGATGATACTAATATAAGAGACTGTAAAATAATCTTTTTTTGTTGTAAATTATTGTCTTTATCTTGTCAATATCTTTAAACATTTTGAAAGAATCTCTATTAGAAAAAAGTTTTCTAGATCATATCGTGTCAAAAATAAAAGTTAGAGGATAACAATTATTGAGTAAAATATTTACTGCTTCTGTTATATTTTTTTAGTGATAACGAGGATGCGATTTTTAATCTATTTTTAGTCTTTTCTTATACATTCGTTTCTACTGTGTGAAATTACTTCGGGAGCTTATAAATTTTCTTGGAGTAGTAAGCCGACAACTATACAGTTAAGTAGTTTATCCACTACATGAAAAGAACATTATAGAGATTAGTAAGTGGATTAGCGTCTGGGACAAAATTAATTAGAGTATCTATGTTGACTTAAAATAAATTGTTATTAGAAAATAGAAACTTTTTTTAATTAAAAAATAAATACTGTAATAAAAAGAATTTATTATAAAAAGAAAAATCAATCTTATAAAACAATCTAAAACAATCTAAACCAGAAATTAATCTAAGTTTAGAACAGTAAATTTTTGAACTTGTATACTGAATCAGGATACCATTATTATTGATCGCCACTAATCACAGAAATCACGCTGTTGCAATTGTAAGTATAATTTCGTGGCATGTTTAACAACCATGAAAGTTCATTCGCGAAAGTCGGAGTAAGCTCGGATCAATCATTTGAGATCGGCATTAAGGCTTTCTTTCGAAAAAGTAATATGATTTACATCACAACTCTTTCCTCCTTTTTTAGTTTTTAGCTTCTATCAATCTCGCTAATTTCTATCCTTCCATTTGCCTCGATTTGAGAAAACAACTGGAAAAAATGACTCGAGACAAAATATTGACAGCCTTCGATATCTTTTGTAACTACTTCTTTATTTTTATTTATAAGCACACAGATTTATTATTTAATCAATACTTAATCATAACAATAATTAAAATATTATATTCAGAGTTCAAAAAGTTAATTCTACTATCATCTTTATATTCCTTTCTCCGAAGAAATATCTCTTCATTTTAGATTGTTTTATAAGATTGATTTTTCTTTTTATAATAAATTCTTTTTATTATAATATCTATTTTTTAATTAAAAAAAGTTTCTATTTTCTAATAACAATTTTTTTTTTCAAGTCAACATAGACACTCAAAATTCTGAAAGATAATTAGTTTAATTATTTTTTACATCTACTTTTCTAATTATTATAATCGTTTCAAGAGAATTAAATAATTTACTTCTTTAATAAAAATCAAAATATACTATATTTTATTTATAAGAAAATAAGAAAAGCTAGAGTAAATTGTCATCTTTAATATTACATTTTTGAAAAGTTTCTATCCCTTGTTTCGTTTCGCAAATTCAATATTTTAAAAGCATGCTTGTCACGTTTGCCGTATAGGGAATATAGGGTATATAGGGAAGATGTCATTCTTTCTCTCGTAAGCTTGTTACGAAAGTCGCGAGAACGCGATTGGCGTTTGACAATACATCAAGTTCTAACTGTTTTATCATGTTACCGTTATAAATGCAAATGCACTCTGCGGAAACGAGTTTTATAGTGAGTTCCTATTACGATTTAAATTTCAACTTTAGTGCACTTTATTGACTCAACCGTGAAGAATCTTCGCGCAACCATTAGGTATTTATTTTCCTCGAGAGCTGTGAACTTTCCTTTTTTCCTTTTTGTTTCGGCATTACATGAGTCTTCGGTTATTTATTGGCTTCACGTGTTTCGATAAAAATATTGTCACTCGTCTTGTTCTCACGCACGAATTTTTAAATGCGATGGAATGTATACTTTGTAGCAAATAAAACATACTAGTGTGTATACGTAAATTAAATCTATCAAAAATTAAATTTAAAAAAAAGTTTAAAAAAAGACGCCAAGTTCACGCTCTTTTCACAATCAAAATAGAACAATAATTTTATCTTTCAAAAAATTGTCCTATATATACTTTCTATAAAAAAATATGATATTAGAAAATGGTGCCAAGTGGAATTTAAGAAAGAACTATGAATACAATATATTAAAAAAATAAATACATAAAAATATAAACTATTAAAAAAATTAAAATATTTAATCAAGAAATAACAAATTTAATCAAAATAAAAAAAAATATATTAAAAAATACAAACAAACTTGGCGCTGCTAGTACTCTAAGATGTAGCTTCTCTACATATACTTGTTTAGTAAAAATATCAGTAATATAATTTAATATATGTATATAAATGTTATTTGAGCTGTGTTCCGTTATTTGCTGCGAGTATTCAATACCTGCAGCACCGCGTTACGTATGCTATAGATTTTGAGCACTTGCAGTGAGTATCGGAGCGCAACCTTGTAAGCATTGCTGTCAATCAATAACGCTAGCGCATCTTATGCGACAAATTAATTTCGTATTGTTTATATATATATATATATATATCCATCTCATTTTTCAAATAAAATTAAATTTAAAATAGATTGATTAAAATATAATTTTCATAATAATTAATTACGTAAGATGTTATTCATATCATTAATTAATTACTTATACGTTCCATGCCATATCACCGATACACGTTAAACTTTCCATTCAGGCCACGTATACTACCGATAGTATCACATGCTGACATGTTTATTAAATGCGTTCAAAAAATATTTTGTAATAAGTTTAAGACTGAAAAATATATTACTACCAAAAGAAAGAGGCATTATAAAAAATACAGTATAGAATGAAACAAATAAGTTTGTTTAATTGTTATTAAATATCTTATAATTAAGTAGAAATATACGACAATACATAAATAAATAAAAAATGGAAAGCAAACAAAATTCTTCTACAATAATTGATATTACAGTGTATTTTGTTCAACAAGGAATGCATAAACAGAGCTGGGTAATCGCTGCAAAATGTTACTATTCTTATAGTTTTTTGTCTCGCTATTTTAGTTCTGAATTTTTTTATATTTTGTTTATAGAAGTGCAACGTTTTCTAACTGTATTTAATAATATAACGAAATATATTGTGTATATCGGTCTTTAGTCAAAACATCAAATGGTCTGAATGAAAAGCAAAACGGATTGGCATGAAACATGTTAAATAAGAGCTCTCCGGAAAAGGCGCGCGCGCGAAATTTATTTAGATTTATAAATTATAATATACAATATATAATTAAAAAGCATAAATAATAATTCTTTTTCTTTCTTTTTTCTTCTTACATCAAGAATTTATAATTCAAGAGCGTTTTTTAGCATCTTATTAAATTGTCTATCAAATAGTAACATCTTTCACAAGATAAATAAATAAATTTTTACGGACGTCACATAACTCTAGTCAAAAAAGTAGAACGTGATATCTCTTTACATAGTGCCACAAGCACGTATCGTAAAGTACGCGCTTAATCTTATGCGCGAAACTCATTTTGCTCGCCACAATTGCATTACTGGCACTTTCCGTATATTACGTTTTCGCAGGAAGTTTCAAAGGTCCGGATTTTAATTTCGTCTTCAAATGCCTTCCTCAGCCGGTTCGATAACAAATTTGCCTTAATCAATACAGCAATTCTCGCTTTAGAAGGACAGTGTTTCCGATAAAAGCTGATTTTCAGATTACGGTAATTTATAGTGACTAAACGTATTGAAACACCTGTAATTGAAACTGTACGTGTCCGATAGTCTTATGGTCTCTGAATACAAATGCGGTCACTATGCAACGCAGCTGTGGCGCGCGATCGGATGTAACGATAGAACAATGCAACCGTATACTAATCACATAACGGTTTCTGCTGACGATCGTTCATGTCATCATCACGATCTGTAACGGCAGACAGTTGTATCCGGTCATGGGTTCAGCTCGTACGCTGTAAAGCAGAAATAAATGGGAATGCATTGGGGAGGAAATTTACGTGCAGAAAGCGATGTATAATCTATAAGATAAAAAGTTTTATTTTACTTTCTCTCTCATTTTTTATTTCTTATGATTATCTCGTCTCGTTTTATTTTAACACTTCTAAGTAGCTTTACGTTTTCTTGCTTTTTCGCGTGAACATCATTTACATTTTTGTTTAAACAATTCTCGTTTTCAGATAAACAAGAATGTAGTAAGGAGAAAATTCATTTCTATATTCGAAAAACAATATGTGTAATCTAAATAAAAGATAAAAGATAAAAATTTTTTTTGCTTTCTCCTTCATTTTATTTCTCATAATTGTTTCGTCTTATTTTATTTTAACGCTCCTGAGTAACTTTAGTTACGTTTTCCTGCTTTTTCGACATTTAATTAGGTTTTGGTAAAATAATTCTTGTTTTTCGTTTGGATAAATAGAAATGCAATGGAGAGAAAATTCATTTCTATGTGCAAAAAGCGATGTGTGATTTAAATAAAAGATAAAAAATTTTATTTTACTTTTTCCCACATTTTATTTCTCTTGAATAAATGAGAAATTAAACGCTAATTTCTCATTTTTATTTCTTATTAAATAAATAAGAGATGAAATAAATGAGAATTAAATTAATTTCTGATTACCTCTTGTTTTATTTTAACGCTTTTGAGTAACGTTTTCCTACTTTTTCACGTGAACGTTATTATCTGATTACGTTTTGATAAAATCCTCGTTCTCGTTCGTGATACTACCCGATTGTCTCACTTTTGACATTTCGCTGTCATATGTAAGTAGAATCTATTGAAGAGGCGCGAACTAGGTTTACCGCATTAATATGGCTTTGCCGAGGGAAACAGGCATTAACAGGTTAAACGTGTTACAAAGTTTACACAGCTAATAATTAAATGTTTCGAAACTGGTGCGCGCCGCGGGTGCTATTCTGATGCAAACGTTGCTCACACTGTACTGAATTATAGATGTTCTGAAGAGATAACTACAAGTTGAATAGCATTATATATCTATTATTATTGTTAGAGATTTGACAAGATTAGACGTGCAAATGATGTGAGTTTCAATGACGTAAAAAAGTCTGGAAATGTAACAAATTAACGAGAAACAATTAAAAAAGTGGAGGAACGGATAATTATGATACGAGTTTTTTAGTGTACTCGTCTATGTAAGAAAGAGCTTTCTTTTACTTGAATATTTTAATTTTTCGAATGTACTCTAATATTTAAATAGCCCTTTTATATTATATAATGATAATGAATAAATTTACTAAAAATATGAATTCTCTGAGCTACAAAGTAAAATTAAATTAAAATTTAATTTGATGGTAAAATAAAGATAAACAAAAGCTGATATATAAAATTACCATTAAAGTGTTCAATTATCTCATAAATGAATTTTTAACTTTCTTAGTGTTTTTAATTATTTAGATTGTAAATTTAAATATTCTAGTCACTTTCGAGATATATAAATTACAAATTTAGAGGAACATATAAAAAAAATATATAATGTATATACATCCGGAAACCATTTATTTCATTTTAGATGAATCAAGATTGAAAGTTGCTTGAACTTTTCAATATATTAATAATATATAATATTAATAATTATATTGATAATAATTTATTAATAATTACATTAATAATAATTTGTTATATTAAAATAATATTTAATATTTTTATAACACGTAAAACATTTCAAAACCATTCAAGAACCTCAAAAGTTTTTAAAACGATCGATTCTTGAAATATTTCTCATGTATTTAGTATCACGTATGAAAATGTTAATAATTCAATAATTATTGAATTTAATTTTTAATACTTTGTTGGCAAATTCCCAACAATCCTTTCGCACAATTTCTCATTGATTATCTTGACTATTAACCGAATTTCATTCTATCTTTCGATCGGTGGGAATTGGAACACTTCGGTTCTGAAGAAAGGATTACAATCCGATGTCAGATTACAGCTGCATTCCACGTGATGTGATGCAACACAGCGTGTCGCAGGCAACAGCCCAATGTGGAATGTTGCAATAGTATAGATAATGTACTGTTTATATATATTCTCAAATCCCACCACTCATACGTCAGCCAATGAGCGCGATGCATTCGAGAGCTCATAATCGGCGTTAGCTCTCGGATGGGACGATAGGGTATAAAATATAAACGCTATCCGCCAAAAAAAAAATACATTCATCTCGTAACTTCGGATTGTACGTTTTTGAAAACAAAGAAATTATAAACACACTATATTTAAAGAAATTATAGTTTTTTTGAAAAATTAAAACGAATCAATTACATGATAGCTATCGAGGAGACTGTATGAAAAAAAAATCAAGCATATGAATACACGATTGATCGTAAAAAAACGCAAAGGAAGGTTATAAATTGACAATAAAAAATTATATGTTTTAAATTTGCGAATTGATACATGTTATTTATAACAGATAACAAATCGAACAATAAATATTTAACAAATGATAAATATTAACAAGACCGAAGAAATGGCCAAAAACGGTTAAGGCTGGATCTTGGTTGCTTATTAATATTTTTATATATTTATGAGTTTGAATTTATATACAAATTCAAACTTTTTTCAGTTCAAAATTGCGCGCCGTATACTTTCGGACTTTCAACGCAATCCTAAAACCGAAACTTATAATCGAAATTATCATGAATAATATTCATGATTAAATATGATACTAACTTGCATCTTTAAAAATTGAAAGAAATTTTATTGCGATATATAATTAAATATTTAATTAGAAAAAGAAAAGTCTAACATAAATTGTAAATTGTGGAGTTTAAAAATACTAAAAGCAAGTATAGAAATATACATATTACATACTTGAAGTTTAATAACAGAATTATTTAAATCAAAGTATTGTGATAGCAATATTACTTTACTGAATTCTATTTAGATCATTTAGAATTCTATTTAGGTGCTAAATGTATCATAATACTCGTTACTCTCATTTGCGGATAAATGAAAACATTAAATTCTTCTTCGCATACATGGAATTTCAGAAATTGAACTCAACGAAATTATACCGATATTAATCCTTGCAATAAAATAAGATTCATGGAATCAAACAAAAAAACTTAAGTAATAAGATGTAAACAGTAAAGAAAATAGTTTAAATTGCTACTGTTTACGTTTTGCTTTAAATTCTGTAATTGACTGATTCGCTTACTTAAATTTTATTGCTTAAGTTTTTCTGCGTACTATGACCCCATACATACAAAAACGTAAGATTATAAGCGAATTCGCCAATTACAGTAGAGAACGTAATGCAATTCTCAACTGTTTTACGTTTTTGTATGTGCCATAGGCTTTATACCAAAAAAAGTGTCGCACTTTTGTTTCTAAATCACGATGAGCACGGATTTTATAAAAAACTTTTTATATTTAAAGTTAGAAAGTGAAAGAATTTTTAATTATTTTATAATAAAATAATTTTTATTATTTGTGTAATTATTTTATTTTGTAATTATTTTTTTCTCTAAATGATTTGTCTTTCTGACAAGATTATTTTATAGATTATTTTAAGTGTATATCGCGTATAAATATATCTATACAAGGTATTTTATAATTCTGTGAACAATTTTCATGGGTAGCTAGAGCGGACTAAACTAAGGCAGAAAGTCTTCTAGCATTTTTAACTTTTAGCAATTGTCAACAAGATATTAATTTCCAAAGATTATCCAATACGGGCGTTCGCCCAGCCTTTTACTGGCAAGTGTACGCCCATTGACAGCTCGACGCGTAACCCATGGGGAACGAGGACTGCCTGGCATTCCTGGCAAGCGTCTCGTGCTGCGCACACTGCGAGACCTTCTTTCACTCGAGCGCTGGGTACGCCTCTCTACTTTTCGCGGGTCGAGCTATCAATGGACATACACTTGCCAGTAGAAGCTGTAGAAGGCTAGGCGTACGCGTGTATTGGGCAATCTTTAGAAATTAATATCTCGTTGACTATTGCGAAAAGTTAAAAATGTTAGAGGACTTTTCGTTTTAGTTTAGTCCGCTCTAGCTGTCCATGAAAATTGTTCACAGAATTATCAAACACCCTGTATATATATAACATATATAATGGTCGAGTATGACAGCGCTATATCAAGGCTGGTATATGTAACGTAAACTATAGATTTTTAGCGCTGACAGTCAATTTTGGAACACAGTCCAAATACGGGCATAATGCCCGTATCACTAGAGATTGAGATTGAGATTAGATTGGATTTTGATCAATCAAAGCAAAGTTCACTAATCCTGAGATTGGTTTTCTTTCTTCTGATTAGTTAAATTCTAATCTAATCTCAATCACGATCTCTAGACTGATATAGGCTTAAAGCTCGTATTAGACTAGAGATTGAGATTGGATTGGAATTTAACCAATCAGAAGAAAGAAAACCAATCTCAAGTTTAGTGATCGCACGTAAATTACTAGAAATTCTGCCTTCTCTTTGGTGCAATTTTAGTAATTTATTAAAACGCAAGCAATCCAGCAGGAAAACAAGCATCGTGTGCCGCTGGCTTTATTCAAATAAACCGTTTTCGGTCAGTTTGATCGGTTGATTAAGTTCAACTGTGATTAGTCCATTTTAGTCAACGACAAATGCGATTGATTAACTCTAATGGAATAATCGTCAATTAAGCTAACTGGAGATGATGAATCTGACTCTACATAAAGCCAAGCTACGTAAAGGCTATCGCACACAAAAAAAACGTAAACAGTAAGGAAATCAACAGTTTTGATTTGCTACCGCTTACGTTTCGCCTTAAATTCTTGACTGTGATTGGCTGATTCGCTTATTGCTTAAGTTTTTTTGTATGCCATGGCCTTTATGGTCCGTCTACAATAGATGTAGTAAGCTGCAAGCCGTAAGAAACTGACTAATTGTAGTCTAGTATTCTCTTCATATTCAACTGTGATTGGTTAATTTCTTACGGCTTACGGCCTAAAACTCTTATTGTAGACGGACCTTAATTGTAGTCTAGTATTCTCTTCATATTCAACTGTGATTGGTTAATTTCTTACGGCCTACGGCCTAAAATTCTTATTATAGACGGGCCTGAATGCGTGGTCTACAATGAGCAGTAGCAGTATGGATGAGGCTGTAAGAGTAAGAAATTGACCAATCACAATCAACTATTCTTCTTACATTCGACTGTGATTGGTCAATTTCTTACTCTTACAACCTCATCCATACTGCTACTGCTCATTGTAGACCATGCATTAAGCAGCGTCTACAATATGCGGAGTAAGGTTGGTTTAAGAAGTAAGAGTAAGAAATTGACCAATCACAGTCAACTATTCTTCTTACATTTGACTATGATTGATTAATTTCTTACTCTTACTTCTTAAATCAATCTTATTCCGCATATTGTAGACGCTGCTTTACAGCCTCATCCATTACTGCTACTGCTCATTGTAGACCACGCATGAGATTACGTTCTGAAGGAACTCTCGAAACACTCGGTATTTTATGCTGCAACAGGTGTAAAGTTGTTATTGTGTTTGTTCGTATTGCTTGAAATCCCTAAACATTTTTGCACTTAAAACGAGATAAATATATATTTAGGCATTGAAGAGAAAGAAAACGAGAATATTTAGTGCAAAAAGTGTAATCGCGAACAGACATATATTCAATCTTAGCGCCAAATGAATTTAAGACGTGATGATGTTTGAGTATCTAATGTCCGAAAGTTCTTAGATGCATTATTATATCTCGAATGCATATCAGACATGAACAAGGATACAGATTCTATTAGTGCGAACGCACAGCGTGTTGCACAAAATTTGAAGGAGGAGAAGAATAATATTTTGGCTGCCTATCATACTCTGAAATTTTCGAAGCAAAATAAGGACTGCTTCGATATTGCTGACATCGAACGCAGGTCTCTCGCTGTGAAATATATGACAACAAAATTATTGTAAGTAAAATACATATTATGCATGTCACAGTTTTCTGTCATGTTATCATACATTTTTGTTTACTTATGACAATCTCATATCACTACTTATGACTACAATCATTGTGCAGTGATTCTGAAGATACGGCAGCGGTGTTGTTTCGAAAGGGTCTTGAAGACTATCATACCTTAATGAGGGACAAGAACGGAGTAAACAATTACTGGAAGCAGATTAAATCTCAATTGCCGGACATAAAAAATGATCCATTGAAGTGGAAGTCAGAGTTGGAAGATGAAAACGCAACGCTGAATTTTATAAAACCTTTGACTTGTCAGAAGCTCAATATTTTACCTTGCAAAGAAAGATTTTATAACGATAGGGATATAGAGAAAATAATAAATAGCTCAAAGAAAAAAAATTTGCCAGAAAGAAATAGAAAAATTTCATCGCAGTTACAAGCAGCTTCTAGTCAGAATTCAAGCCAAGAACTTTCATTGAAGCCTAATAACAGTGAACAGAATATATCTACATATTTCACGAATATTCCTGGAAATAGTAATTTTAGTAAGCATGTAAGTTACGCCAAACAAAATGTACCCAAAGTACAAGCAAATATCAAGTCTTATCAGAATTTGGACAAATTTGTGCAAAAAATGCCTCCTAAATTAAATAATAACAATATGAATGGTAAAAGCTCGTATAGACCAATAAATCCACATGTACTACAATTAAAGCCAACTGCTCCTCCACAGTCCAGCAGCGAAGATGCCAAAACACAAAAAACTGCTCTCGATTCCTTCAGGAGTGCCAGGGATGAATTATACATCCAAGAAATGAAGAAGAAAGGGTTGACGCAGAAGAAGACTTTGGGTGGCCGAGGGGCTAATTCTCAATTCATCTGTCCGTTCAAACGTGATAAGGAAGAGTCGGCGCAAAACAATATGCCGCATGGCAAAGCGAACGAAGAAGTGGAAGATGAGAGGCTGAGGAACATCGATCCGAACATGATCGAGTTGATCAAAAACGAGATCATGGATTCGGATAAAACGACAACATGGGACGACATTGCGGGCCTCGAGTACATTAAGAAGATCGTCAAGGAGGTGGTAGTGTTTCCCATGTTGAGACCGGACATCTTCACGGGTCTCCGCCGTCCACCCAAAGGGATTTTGCTCTTTGGACCACCCGGAACAGGAAAAACTCTCATTGGCAAGTGTATAGCTTCTCAGAGCAGATCCACGTTTTTTTCAATTTCAGCGAGTTCCCTGACCTCCAAGTGGATCGGCGACGGTGAGAAGATGGTACGCGCGCTGTTCGCAGTAGCCAGGGTTTATCAACCATCCGTCGTCTTCATTGACGAGATCGATTCGCTACTGACACAGCGTTCAGAGACGGAACACGAATCTTCCAGAAGATTGAAAACGGAATTCCTGGTGCAGTTGGACGGCGCGGCGACATCCGAAGACGATCGTATTCTGATTGTCGGTGCAACCAATCGGCCTCAAGAGCTGGATGAGGCGGCGAGAAGACGTCTCGTCAAAAGATTGTATGTTCCTCTACCAGAACTCAAGGCGCGCGAGCAGATAATAAATAATTTATTGAAGTCGGTGCATCACAATCTCGATGAGGAGGATATAGCGAGAATCGCTGAGAAATCGGCGGGATATTCCGGCGCTGACATGACGAATCTCTGTAAGGAAGCGAGTATGGAGCCGATCCGGAGTATTCCTTTCAGTCAACTCGAAGATATAAGAATGGAGGAAGTGCGACAGATAACAAATCGTGATTTCGAGCAGGCACTGATCAATGTGCGACCCAGTGTGTCTCAATCAGATCTGAATATTTATATCGAGTGGGATCGTACTTATGGATCTGGTTCCGCTCAAGGCTATAAAACCTAATGTAATATGCAAATAATTTAATTATTTAATGTACAAATTATCGAAAAGAAATTCTCTCTGTTTTATTTTTGTAATATCAAGTTTTCTAATAAATACACGATTGTGTGCTAAAAAGGCTTTCTTTTTAATCAGAGTTTTAACTCGTTTGTAAGTATTATGTCATGATTAAAATATTGACTGAAAATATTAATTAAATGCTTATTTTCAATATTTTAATTAATACAACACGCCTTGTGTGCAATGCAAATATCATAAATGGTCAAATGTCGGTCTTGCAATAAGAATCGCGGCGGATTTTGCCCAAATTATAATTTTTGTGTAATAAATGTTTACATTCTCTTGCTCATGTGCGCATATTCGTCAATCTTGAAACAATCTTTCGCATGAAGGATTAATCATCTTACTACAAGACCGACATTTGGCTATTTATGATATTTGTATTGTTTCAATTTTGTTCGGTTCATATCTCTATCTTATTGTGTTTATTATGTAATATATAATTATGATTTAAAATATTGCTTTATTATCGTACAATGAAACGGAATATGTAATATGTTATAAATTATATTATTTTTTATAAATTATATTTTTTATTTAAATAAATTATATTTACATTATTTTGTATTTGTATTATATTATAAATAGTACATAAAATAATATAATAATATTAAATTAATATTAGATATTCAGATAAGAGCTGTGTTCGCGCAATAAAAAATTTTTCATAAGAATATATATAAATACATATAAACATATATAATTATAAAATATATATGTATATTCTTCTTCCTTTTATAAAATTACTGTTTGATTCAAGAAAAATAATAATATAATAATGAGAATACAAAAAATAATTAAAAGAATAATTTTCATGCTAAATTAAAAAAAGAAGAGAAAATTGCTCTTATATGATTATATATAATAAGCTATATATAATTATATAAAAGCAATTTTTTTTTATTTTTTTTAAATTTAGCATGAAAATTATTCTTTTAATTATTTTTTGTGTTTTTATTATACCAACGCGATTTATAGAAGTATGGAGATCTTCGACAAAAAACAGTAAAACATCCAATGCTTTATTTTCGTTCGTTGCTGTAGCAGGTCTACCAGATTTTAGATGGTTTCTAACACTACTATTTTCCTCAAAATGTTAGATAATACGTACTAGTAGTAGTCTTTGAGATTCTATTATTTTCATTGCGAAAAGTTTCATTGAATAGTCGCATAACTTATTTATAATCCCTTTATTGATCACCTCATCTTCTCATCATCAATAAAGATATTTGCTCATGTTCAGAAAGCTCAGCTATTTTTAATTAAAAATAAGGAAAAATTTTCAAGTAGATATTCCGAAGTGAGTTGTCTGATCAAGAAGTATTAGTTAGCCAATCAACAGTGATTGAAATTGTTAATAAAGACAGGAATTAGAAAAGTTTTCAGTTGATTGTTCCTCATAGATACGTGTAGTTTTTCTCGATTGGCACAGAAAATTTTTAAAAATTTTCGAACAGAGAGTTCTCCACCCTGGTAAAAAAAAAAAACGATAGGAAACGATATAAAAAATTGTATCGTTTTGAATCAGGTTTCTTAATCCGAATTTCCCAATTGGTATACGATATTGACAATAGACGGAATATCGGTTATAATCTGCATTAATAGATACGCTTTCAATCAGATTGTATGTGAAATATCACATACAAGTATATACGTTTCTCAATCGTTTCTGAAAATATATTTCGTTGTTGTATTCAATCTGTTTAGTTTTTAATCCGGAATCTTAATCCGAATTTCTCAATTGGGTATTGACAATAGATCAAGTGTAAAGCTCGTATCAGACTAGAGATTGAGATTGAGATTGGATTAGAATTTAATCAATCAGAAGAAAGAAAACCAATCTCAAGTTTAGTGAATTCTGCTTTGATTGGTCAAAATTCAATCCAATTTCAATTCCAATCTCTAGTCTGATACGGGCTTAATCTGCATTAATAGGTACGCTTTGAATCAGGTTGTATGTGAACTATCGCAAAGTCTACTTTTCCTAATCGTTTCTCAAAGAAATATTTCGTTGTGTTAAATCCGTTTGAATAGTTTTCAATCCGCGTTTTCCAATTAGATATACGGAATTCTTATATGCTTTCAATCCTATTGTATGTGAAATATCGTATATTAAGTCTACTTTCTTTAATCGTTTCTTAAATATATTTCGTTGTTGTATTATACATGATCGTTTCTGAAACTAATGTAATTTCTTTGTATTTAATCCCTATATAGTTTTTAATTTGCATTTTCCAATTTTAGGTATATGTAATATTCGTAACTATGATTTTTATCCGGCTGTGCAATATCTCAGTAAACAAATTGGAAATGAAAAAGTAACGATAGAAACCGATGGAATATTTAATGTTATTACAGGTTTGATTC
>JANQDE010000007.1:25066-46977 GCA_037157785.1 Cephalotes varians | reverse complement strand
GCTCTCTCTCGGATCACACTTATTCATAGGGTCGCGCTCGTTCCAGTATTATTATACTTCAGTGCATACAACCGTCCGATTCCTTCTCTCGCCGACTCGCTCGATCGAGAGAAGGAGACAGATAGTCGTATGTCAACCTTTTTTTATTACCCGACGTTGCTCGAAGTTTCAAGCGCACATCCCTGCTTGCGCGTGCGCAAACTGAGAACGAGACCGTGAGTCGTGACTGAAGAGACTGTTCGAGACTACTCGGCTTTTTGTTTTGATTGCATTCGTAAATCGCGAACTCCAGGCTTTGAATAAACTGTTAGAGCGTTCATTCCGTATTTTCAGCCTCTCATTCAGAATTATTCAGATTTGACTTTCCCTGGATGATGTAGAGCGTGGACGATCCGCTTGCTTGACAGGTAAACAGTCGCATGAAGAGGAAATGATTTGCTAATCTGTCGTCGCTAATATTTTCCTAATA
The DNA here is from genome assembly GCA_037157785.1 of Cephalotes varians. Taxonomy (NCBI): domain Eukaryota; kingdom Metazoa; phylum Arthropoda; class Insecta; order Hymenoptera; family Formicidae; genus Cephalotes; species Cephalotes varians. Next base: position 46,508 of record JANQDE010000007.1, on the reverse strand, counting down.
TCGTCCAGATATTGCGCGCTTTGAAGAACGAGCGGGATTTAGCAGATTAAGAATGTTCAATCAGAGCAATTCGTTGAGGACGGCAACGTCGAACACATCAAATCCGATGCAAGACTTCGAGGTTGTCTCACCGCCGGACGACTCGATCTCCAGCTTGGCGTTTAGTCCGGCATCCATACCACAGAATTTCCTAGTGGCCGGCTCTTGGGACTGCAATGTTCGCTGTTGGGAAGTAGAGCAATCCGGCAAGACAGTACCAAAATCCATGCAGAGTATGGCGGCGCCAGTCTTGGCTGTGTGCTGGAGTGACGTGAGCCTCTTGCGATTATGCAATTATATTACACTAGTGAACACAACTAGCTAAACAACGATATTGGCAACGATTACACACTTGTAATAATAGTGCTACATATTAATTATTAGGATGGAACCAAAGTATTTATGGCGGGTTGCGACAAAACTGCAAAATGCTGGGACCTAGCTACGAATCAGAGTGTACAAGTAGCCGCTCATGACGCGCCTATTAGAACGTGTCATTGGATAAAGGCATCTACGTATTCTTGTCTAATGACTGGTTCCTGGGATAAGACACTAAGGGTGAATATTACATTTTTAATATTATTTTCAGAGTTAATATTATTTCTTATAATTTATCAAAAATTCTTTTGCTTAGTAGTTTGTCAGTTTTCTTAGATGTTAATTATTATTAAAACATTTTGTTCTAATATGGCTTAACTCTTCTATTAAATTTTCAGTTTTGGGATCTACGCAGTCCTAAACCCGCAATGACCATTAATCTGCCTGAAAGATGTTATTGTTCTGATGTTGTAAGTGCACATATATCCATATAGTAAAATATATTATGGTGTGTAGTATCATTGATATTAATGATATCACAGGATTATCCCATGGCAGTTGTGGGAACAGCTGGACGTGGTTTAATAGTCTATCAACTGGAGGGCAGTCCACGCGAATACAAACCTGTCGAGTTGAGCCTGAAATATCAGTATCGTTGCGTAGCGATCTTTAGAGATAAGAAGAAAGTGCCGACTGGTTTTGCGATAGGAAGCACGGAAGGACGCGTTGCGATTCATCATCTGAATCTCAGTACAAAGGAGAATTTTACGTTTAAGTGCCACAGGACCAATGGCACGCCTAATGGATATCAAGATATATACGCGGTTTGTAGATTTTCCATTTCAAAATGAAATGAAATTAAAATTGTTCTTTATCTTCTTAGACACAAATGCGATAATTTATCGATTTATGGACAGGTAAACGACATTGCATTCCATCCGGTACACGGCACCGTAGCGACCGTAGGTGGTGATGGCACTTTCGGGTTTTGGGACAAAGATGCACGTACTAAACTAAAATCCTCTGAAACGATGGAGCAACCCATCACACGTTGCTGTTTCAATCACAATGGGCAAATATTCGCTTACGCTGTTTCTTATGATTGGTCCAAGGTATCACTGTTGTTTGAAAAAATAAAATTAAATCGTCTGTACGTAACGTTATTGATTTACAAATGTTTTCACGATTTTTAGGGTCACGAGTATTACAATCCAGCGAAGAAAAATCAGATTTTCCTGAGACCGTGTTACGATGAGCTGAAACCGAAGGCTACGCCCTAAGCCATTGATGTTCGAGCGAAGCAACGTGTGAATCCGGTATAATTACAGAGTTCATGTATTTTCGTTCGATAAAACAATGCTATGCGATATTTTCTTTTTACTTAAAACTACTTGATATATGTACAATATAAAATACAATTAAAACATAGTTATCGGCTTTTTTTGTATATACAAGTTATGGCATGTAGAATTGGTACTACGAAACATGTTTTTGGTGTAATGTCATTTGTATTATTTGTGTTATCTTTCTATACATGATTCGCGATACTGAAATCCAAAATATTGACAGATGCGATGGTAGATTCCCACGATTATTCGCAAAGTGAGCTAATATTTGAATAAAAGAACCCTTTCTACAAAATATATATTTTTTAACAATTGCACGTCTTATGCATTCAATATCTCGATATCATTTTCTTTCTGTAATTAAATAGTGTGTTTTGTCTGAAGAAATAGCAGCAAGACGCTTAAGCAGAATCTTAAAAAATCAACTGTTTTCAGAGTTGCAACAACTTGACGGCTCTAAACATTGTCAGAATCCAAAAAAAATTTAAGCTGATATTGGTTGGATTCCGTAAAGCGCATATGCGCACATTTGTCTATAGTTCACGTATATTGTAACATAATGCGCGCATATGCGCTTTACGGAACCCAGCCATTAACTGATATAATTATTATTCAATTAATATAATTATTAATATTTAGCTAATATAATTTATTTCTGACAAGGCCAAGTTTGAATTATTCTTATGTGATCAAAAAAATTATCAAAATCGCCAACGAGATTAGAGACTGATAAAAGATATAATTAAAAACCTAAATTTTTTCTTCTCCCAACCATCGATGGTTGCGGTCCACTTGGCGCTACGAATGCTTCGAAGCATTTTTTGATTGGTTAATTTGTAAAATTCTATCTTCTGATTGGTCAATCGAATACTTCGAACACTGAAATATAATAATACTGGAACGTGCGCGGGCGCTAGTGTCGTGAAATGACAAAGAGGGTCTTAAGTGGTATCTTTGTCTCTTTTTAGTACAATCTGGCCAAAAGTTTCATTGTTAACGTTTATTGGATACACGTAAACATCTTTTATAAACGAGACTGTACGATCCCCACTATCGTTTACCACACATGCGTAGTATAGCTTAGAGAAGGCTAAAGATACCACCTTGGATGCTCTCTCTCGGATCACACTTATTCATAGGGTCGCGCTCGTTCCAGTATTATTATATTTCAGTGGCTTCGAAGCATTCGTAGCATCAAGTGGACTGCAACCGATTATGTTATTTCTAATCAGGGGCAGCGTAAAGACTTAGGCCCGGTTTGAATAATTCGGTCACTTGATAAATGCAATTGGTTAATCCTCTTTCCGTTCAAGATCTTGGACCAATTTCTAGCATTGTGGACACCGGGCCTTAGGCCTGTTTCTACCAACACAGTTTAAAGAGTTAATCCCTAGTGACATTCGGTTAACCAAAGATTAGCAAAATATTGGTTTCAACCAATGGCTGCGTTCAGCAGAGAAAGCAGCTTAAGCCCGTATCACACTAGAGATTGAGATTAAGATTAGACTGGAATTTAACCAATCAGAAGAAAGAAAACCAGTCTCAGGTTTAGTGAACTTTGTTTTGATTGGTCAAAATCCAATCCAATCTTAATCTTAATCTCTAGTCTGATACAGGCTTTAGTAAGCCCTTTGCGCTGATTGGATTATATTTTTAGATCTATAGGAATAATCCTACCCCAATTTAGATCTAAAAGTATAATCCAATCAACCCAAAGCGCTTACTAAGCTGCTTTCTCTGCTGAACGCAGCCAATGATTTGTTCAAGTTTAAACTTATGTAATCTGAGTTTAATTTAACGGCCGATTTTGACCGTTTAATAACTCTTTGCTGTCTGGTTAAAAATGTAACTAGCATATCTGACAAGAAAGTCAATATAAATATAATAAAATTAATGATAAGTAATGCCATAAAAACGTGAAATTAAAATATTTACCTGTTTTATATAACTGCATCAGTAAAAAATTTTCTTGTCTTCTTTTTTAAATTATCCCAACAGCTTTTCAAATCTTTAGAATTTCGACATTCGCCCGAAGATCTACTATTAAATAAGTGTTCTATAACTTTCCAATATTTGTCTTCTTTTGAGGTTACTATGTCAGATTTTTTGTTTTCAAGAACGTATTTATATTGATATATTAAATTTATTAAAATCATTTTCTCTGCTTCGGAAAAATTTTGAGCACGTTTGCGTTGTGATTTATTTACCATCTTTTCTTCATTCATTATATTGTTTATTATTACGACATTACGGAGATAACTATTAAATTTTGTGCTACATGTCCGTTAGAGCAAAGACTGAACCAATCAGTATTCAATATTCCTAAGTTTCGTAAAGTTATGTCACATAAGATATACGTTTAGTTAAACATTCTAAAATATTGTTCGTAGAAATTAATCAATATTAAACTAAGAGTTAATCTTAACTGAAGTTTTACTAAATTGTAGTTAAAACCAAAATTGGTAGAAACAGACATTAATCACACTAGCGAGAGCTTGCCGATTGGATTGTAATTATAACTGGCGATTGGCGATTACTTTCCAATCAATCAGAGCAAAACAGTTGTGACGTCTGAATGTTGAGAAATTTTTTCTTTTTTTATCAATTATACTTATCTATTCATTATCAATTAATTAGTAGCATTTATATTTACGTTAATCTTATAATTAAAGATCAATATTAAAATTTATTTAATAATCATATATTCTTTTTATAATTGTATTCATTTTACTCGATAATTAATTTTAGTATATAAATATATATACATATAAATTGCAGAAATATAAAAAGGAATAATCTTATATGGTTAGAAAAGAAAAGCGTTAAAGTTAAGAGCAAGTGAGTAACAAAAGAATGCACAAGCAACGCTAAACTCAATAACTATTTATGAATCGCGATTACTACAAATATTATTCAATTTGTTATTAATTATTAACTATTGATTCATCATTAATCAAATTATTACAATTAATAAATCGTAATAATTTTACAATTAACAAATTATTACAAGTGCTTGCCTATGCATTCTTCGATCACTCGATAAGTTAAACAAAACAATATTATAAGAGGAAAAATTAAAATATGATATTCCATACAAACATATACTCATCGAAACAATCAAGATCCTCTTGTAATATTCGATTATCACACTAGCTACTTGATAATACGTGGCGCCAAAAACCGTTTACAATAGGATCGATGTCGCATCTGCTTGACGCAAAGGCGGGCGAAACCGATAGCCGATGTGGCATCACTCTTTGATATCACCTGCGAAATATCGGATCATCGTAGATATTAATTCAAACATGTCCGTTTAAATAGAGCATATTAACTTACATCGAACTGTTCATGTTCTCACAGATAGATTTCTGAGAACTCTTGTCATGCGATTGAAACGCAACCATCCTTTGTTCTCGCCACTATATATAAGGATGGGCGAAGCTCGAGAGACACGCAGTAAGACACAGTAACACACAGTAAGTTTCAGACAGTCAATCAGTCAGTCTTTTCTTTGCAACAAGTCTTTCGCGGCGGATCTTATTTTCGGCGAAAGCCTTTCTTCAAGCAGTGTTGCAAACTCGTACGCGCGGTCCCTCGCAGCAGCGCGTAGAGGGGATGACGCACACAAGAAAGGAGCCATGTCTGTGTTCGCTCGACTCTTCGGCTAGCGTCGAGCAGTAGAAGAGCGCGGACAATCTGTCGCTCTCTTTTTTTGTAAGCTATAGCTATAGGCTATAGCTGTAGCTTACGAAGAAAGAGAGCGACAGATTGTCCGCGCTCTTCTACTGCTCGACGCTAGCCGAAGAGTCGAGCGAACACAGACATGGCTCCTTTCTTGTGTGCGTCATCCCCTCTACGCGCTGCTGCGAGGGACCGCGCGTACGAATTTGCAACACTGTCTTCAAGTCTCTTACAAGCGTTTGTCAAGTCATTCGCTATTCGTTGAATATCTGTTCATTCAGTATTCACGTTTTATTATTCACCGATTATTCATTTGGTCACAGTGTTATTTTGAATTTCTATTTTTTAAAAATCCGTACGTAGTTCTGTAGAAAATATAATTTTAAAGCTGCAGTCAAAATTTCAAATGAATCGATAAAAATTTCTCAGAGTTAAGTTTCTGCTCGATTTAAAAAATGCAGTTTCGAGAAAAAATTTAAAGTTTTACTTATAATTTTTCCATAGAAAACTTTGATTTACAATCTGCGATGCCTGCGTCATACAACTGGCCTTCTAAATTAAAGTAGAAGCCTAGAGTTCTTTAGAATTCGTAAGTAACTTAATGGGTACACCCACGGTAATTGATTCTGTCCCTTGGTAATTTTTTCAAACTGACATGTCACCACCTTTCTACATTAATGCTCATAGTCCGTGCGTGATTAAAGATACGTAGACTGCGTTTGGGCAGATGCTATTAGCGCTGAAAATCTATAATGCACGTGACGTGTACTGTAGATTTTCAGCGCTAATAGTGTCTGCCCGAACGCGGCCGTAAGCTTGCGTAAGCTCTAGTCGTAACGTTAATTGCGCATGAACTATGAGCATTAATGTAGAAAGGTGGTGACATATCAGTTTGAAAAAAATTACCAAGGGACAGAATCAATTACCGTGAGTGTACATTCAGCCACTGAAATATAATAATACTGGAACGAGCGCGGGCGCTAGTGTCGTGAAATGACAAAGAGGGTCTTAAGTGATATCTTTGTCTCTTTTTAGTACAATCTGGCCAAAAGTTTCTTTGTAACGTTTATTGGATACACGTAACCATCTTTTATAAAACGAGACTGTACGATCCCCACTATCGTTTACCACACATGCGTAGTATAGCTTAGAGAAGGCTAAAGATACCACCTTGGACGCTCTCTCTCGGATCACACTTATTCATAGGGTCGCGCTCGTTCCAGTATTATTATATTTCAGTGCATTCAGCAGATTCAACAGTTGAGTGAGCGCTTAGTGATTATTGCCCGTGATTGGAGTAAACTTTTAGATCCACTATGAATCTAGAAGAATATACCAATAGCAGCGAACGCTCAACTGTTCAATCCGCTGAATGCACCCAATCTCTTCATTATTTCAGGTATGCGAATGATGACAATAGCCCACAAAAGCTCAGAAGAGGCTCGGAACACTCTACGCGCAGCTTATGTATATTAACCAGAATAAACATTAAAAATTCCCCCCCCCCCCTCCATAAAATTCATCAAACCTTATTCTTAAGATCTTTAAGCATAATTTAAGCTAAAAAAATTTTTTTCAATTTTTTGAAAATTTTAGAGTGATATTAATGAATATCGATTGATGAATATTCACTCAATGACTTAACTTTTACGATCAATAATTTCGTATGTATATCAAGGCGATTCGTCAAAGTAATACGGATAGAACTTAAATTACGTCTGTCGCTGTCAACAAATTTTTGAATTACGTGAAAAGCATTTATGATTTTTATAAGTAACATTTTAAGTATATAAACAATGAAACAATGAAGTAATGTTTAGATATTAAATTAATCGAAGTTTTTGAATACCTATTGAACTTTATCTTTGATTATTATATTGAACAAAGAATAATTTATTATATCATAAACTTTTCAAAGTTTTTATACATTTTTAATGAAATTTAAAGAATTTGTTTTTGTTAGAAATTAAGCATATTACTATTTATTATTATCGTTAGAAGTTCCACTAGGTTTGTAAAAATTTTTTTTCGACCTGGCAAAATGATTTCTTCTTTAACAAATATTTGACGACAATAATTGCAAATGAAGTAACTTATGCTAATTAATACAACACTTACTGTAAATGTCATAGTACTGAGCAATAATACAATAACAGCAAAGTAGCAGGACAATTCTACATTAACGTTTGTCATCCGAATGTAGCTAACTGATTTATATACTGATACGTACAAAATTATTTTATTATTATTTATAACGATAATATTTTTATTAACTAAAATAATACAATCAACAAGGCTTATAGGTAAATAAACATCATTTAAACAAAGGAGCATTAAAGCCTAGCTGGATGTTTGTGTTAAATAATTTTATATCAATTTTATATCAATAAACTTATAGAAAAACAAACGTTTTGACCTTATATTAAGTCATCTTCAGTGTTTGTATATTTTAATATTACTAATCATTAAAACTAATCATATGATATTGACGCATACATACATTTATGCTGTCTTTTTTGACATACAAGATTAAAAACGATGTCTCATAACGTGCGAAGTAATTATCCATAATGTTCTATCTTATCTTTTTCTTACGAGATTCTCCTTCGCGATGTCGAGAATCCAAAATTGGTGATGTCATCAACGGATTGGCATAATTATTCGATAGTCAAAGTTATATAACACTTATGTTAATTAAATAAGAATTAATGTCAGTTATTTAAAAAATTAAATAACTAAATAAATAAATAAAAATTAAAAATTAAAATATTAGTAAAATTGTAATATGAATTGTGACTAATTTCAATTATAGGAAATAATAATTATATATCTGTTAATGATAACACCATTCTTTGTCTCCATTTCTTTTACATAATTACAAATCATTGAAATTATCGATGTTGCTTGAGCAGAATGAGAGAACAAAGTGATAGTCGCAACGTAAAGAGAACAAATCACGAATAAAATGTAAAATTGTTGGTAGAGGGAAGGATGAGGTAAGAGAAAATTTTATTGTGAGGATAGCATGCCAATGACCGGAAAATAAATCTCAGGAAGAAGATCTGTATCACTTTGTTAGTTAATGCCACAACTTTGTCTCTTTATGTGAATCATCTCGGAAATTATTCCATGACCGTTCATTATCCAATATACATACTCCTTCCCGATCGAAATCGTGATTATGGCTCAGGCGGTGATTAGAGATCACAGAAGGAGAGTCTGATTTTTTTATATCATTAACGTGTTCTTTAATTCGGGTTTTTAGTAACCTTTTTGTCTGGCCCACGTAACTCGCATCACAATTCTGACAATTGATCTTGTATAATACATCGCAACAACCTAACGAGTTTAATTTATCTTTCTTGGTTTTTATAAATTTATTAAGGGAATTAACACTATAGTAAGCTAATTTAAGATCATGTTTTTTTGAAATTCTTTTAAATTTCTCTGAAATACCATTAACGTATGGAATCGAAAAAAAAATTTTTTTTTCTGTTAATTCAGTATTAGGATTGATATTGAAACGTTTATTTGTCCGTGGCTGACATATATTGAATACGATTTTTTATTGTGGAAAATATTAGCTTGAGTGAATAGCAGTTGTTAATTAATATGTTAATCATTTCCTCTAGATTCTTGAAATGAAACCGTGGGTGAGATAGTAATAATGTTCTATCAAACAAACTCGTGATGACGCCCTTCTTATGTATCATAGGATGATTTGAGTGAAAATTCAGATATCTTCCGGAATTGGTAGGCTTTTTGTAAAGATCGAAAATAATGGTTCGGTTTTCAACAATTAATGTTACGTCGAGGAAGCTAATACGACCGCCCTCACTAATCTCCGTAGTAAATTTTAACCTATCATGGAAAGAGTTAAAAGTTTCTAAAATTAATTCCAATAATTCACGTGGAGATGCTAATAAAATGTCATCCATATCTGTAATAAAATGGGAGACAGGCAGGTAAGCGGCCGAAAGCAACCTCCTTGATATTCTGTAGTACGATATTCGCTAAAACTGGTGATAACAGTGAGCTCATGGGGATGCCGAAGACTTGTAAATTTTATTGTTAAAAGTAAAAAAAGTTGAATCAACAATCATCTGTATTTTATAAACTCTTCCATCGGCATGCTCGTAACGCCGGATATAAAATTCCATCTCTTCACAATGCTATCGTTAATTAAACCTATTTACACTTGTGAAGAGAGAGACAACATCAAGCGACACTAACTCGCAACCCGCTCTGAAGAAGTCGTCCATTCAGCTCGTTAACTAAATGGTAACTATTACAGATGTGGCAAAAATGTTTAAGAATACTGTTATAAATTAAATTGTGTAAAAAGGACGCTAACGGGTACAAGGGACTTTTTAGACAACTAACTATTATTCTGGTTGGATAATTTTGCTTGTGTATCTTCGTCAGCCCGGCTCGGGCATAGATGCTCGGCAGAACATCATCAATAACTAATAAACTTCTATATATGTTGATCTATGAATTCGCTCCTCTTCCACCTCGTTAGGAAAGAACGTAAGTCAGTCGTCATTTTATTAATCGGATTTTTGTTGATATTTGAGTATGTGTTTTCGTTTGACAGCATATTTTCTACTTTTAAAATATAATCCTTATCTAGAACCACCGTGATATTTCCCTTGTCAGCCTTTGTAAACATGATGTTTGGATTAGTCTTTGCAAATTTTTTTGTGGAGGAAATCCATTTATTTATTAATTGATTGTTCAGATTGGAACTTGTATTAATGTTATTCGGTTTGTAAAGGAGAGGTATAGTGTCATTTCTGTCGAATGCTAATTGCATCATTAAATTTAAATATATTTTTTTCGATATCGTTAATAAAGTCGATAATTTTTTCTTTTTCTGTGTTTGTCATTGGTAAATTAAATCGTTGTCCAAGTTGTAGCAAGAATTGAACATCTATTGGAATTTGGATATTATTTAAATTAATAAACCAATCTTTACGAATTTTTTCTAGACCAGAACTGCAATTAAATTTTTTTGGAGAAACGTGAATCTTATGTACTTCTTCTAATAATGATGCATTTTTTCGAACAAGGGAGACTTCAGTGACTGTAGATGTGGAACTATTATCTGTAGAAACTAATATGACATGTCAATGCTCTGCTAATAATAACTAAAATAATACAATTAACAAGGCTTATAGGTAAATAAACACAATTTAAACAAAGGAGCATTAAAGCCTAGCTGGATGATCGTGCTAAATAATTTTATCATAATAAACTTATAGAAAAACGAACGTTTCGATTTTAAAATTAAGTCATCTTCAGTGTTTGTACATTAATAATCGTTAAAACTAATCATACGGTATTAACGCATACATACATTTACGCTGTCTATTTTTTGACATATAAGATAAAAAACGATGTGTCATAATGCAAAGTAGTTATTAGCTTCCTCGACGTATTAATTATTGACAACCGAACCATTATTTTCGATCTTTACAAAAAGCCTACCAATTCCGGAAGATATCTGAATTTTCACTCAAATCATCCTATGATAATTAAGAAGGGCGTTATCACGAGTTTGTTTGTTAGAACATTATTATTATCTCACACACGGTTTCATTTCAAGAATCTAGAGGAAATGATTAACATATTAATTAACAACTGCTATCCACTCAAGCTAATTTTTCCCACAATAAAAAATTGCATTCAATATATGTCGGCCACGGACATAAAATAACGTTTCAATATCAATACTAATACTGAAATAACAGAAAAAAAAATTTTTTTCTTTACGATTCCATACGTTAATGGTATTTCAGAGAAATTTAAAAGAATTTCAAAAAAACATGATCTTAAATTAGCTTAGTTAGTGTTAATTCCCTTAATAGATTAAATTTATAAAAACCGGAAAAGATAGATTAAACTCGTTAGGTTGTTGCGATGTAATATACAGAATCAATTGCCAGGATTGTGATGCGAGTTACGTGGGCCAGATAAAAAGGTTACTAAAAACCCGAATTAAAGAACACGTTAATGATGTAAAAAAACCAGGCTCTCCTTCTATAATCTCTAATCATAACCGCCTGAGTCATAATCACGATTTTGATCGGGAAGAAATACGTATATTGGATAATGAACGGTCCTGGAATAAAAGAACAGTTTCCGAGATGATTCACATAAAGAGACAAAGTTGTGGCATTAACAAATAAAGTGATACAGATCTCCTTCCTGAGATTTATTTTCCAGTCATTGGCATGCTATCCTCACAATAAAATTTTCTCCTACCTCATCCTTCCCCCCACCAACAATTTTATATTTGGTTCGTGATTCGTTCTCTTTACGTTGCGACTATCACTTCGTTCTCACATTCTGCTCAAGCAACATCGATAATTTCAATGATTTGTAATTATATAAAAGAAATGGACACAAAGAATGATGTTATCTATATATATTGACAGGTATATAATTATTATTTCCTAGTTGACATTGGTCACAATTTATCTTACAATTTGACTAATGTTTTAATTTTTAATTTTTAATTTTTATTTATTTATTTAGTTATTTATTTAGTTTTTAAATTGGTTGCAATTCATCTTATAATTTGATTAATGTTTTAATTTTTTATTTTTATTTATTTATTTATTTATTTCTTTAATTTTTTAAATAACTGACATTAATTCTTATTTAATTAACATAAGTTATATAACTTTAACAGTCGAATAATTATGCCAATCCGTTGATGACATTACCAATATTGGATTTTCGACATCGCGAAGGAGAATCTCGTAAGAAAAAGATAAGATAGAACATTAGAATAATTACTTCGCACGTTATGAGACATCGTTTTTAATCTTGTATGTCAAAAAATAGACAGCGTAAATGTATGTATGCGTTAATACTGCATGATTAGTTTTAACGATTATTAATATTAATGTATAAACACTGAAGATGATCTAATTTTAAAGTCGAAACGTTTGTTTTTCTATAAATTTATAATGATATAAAATTATTTAGCACAAACATCCAGCTAGACTTTGTTTCATTGTTTAATATTTTTATCATCATTTCATGATAATACGAAAAGATCATTGTGTGAGTATTTCTGTGTTTTGTTATCTAATTTCTCACTCTATCGTTTAAATAATTAGAAATTATTTACAAACCCTGTGAATTAATTGCTGGAACGTTCCTCAGTTATTATGACAATTTGTGTGTTGAAATATTATTATAACAAATATTATAACGAATTAATTAAATTATTATTATTATAATTTAATTATTAACATATTATAACAAATTAATTTAAAATATTTTATTATTTTATTTTATGTATTTCAACGGTTTAAAATGTTACAAAAAAAAAGAATCTGAGCTACACATTAATATTAATTGATTACTAGAATAATATATGAAAGAATATTATATGTTCTTTAATGTTTAATGTATTTTCGTATTACATTATCTGTAAAAATTTAACGTAAATAACACTACGTCTATATACATTTTGATTTTATCTACCCCAATTTATTTATCTCTTTTATTCACCTAATAATAGATAATGATATACATCAGAAGATATACATCAAGAATTGATTATTATTATTATAATTCATGTGTCAAGAAAAAAATAAAAAAATTCTTAAATTTTTAAAAATGTTATTTGATTAGGATTTAATTACAATAAATCTTTAAAAATCTAGCTCAAAATGTTTTATTTCTTCATGATATACATTATACAGTTACAGTTATACATTAAACAGTAAAAGATTAAGATTAAAATTAAATGTCACAGTAATATATAGTGTCACATTAGTATATATTAGTATATGAAATATTATCTACTATTAAACTTTCAAAGATTGTCTCGTTTCTCAATTTTGACTTTTAAAGGCTCAATAGTAGATAATATTATATCCGTTTGTAACTTTATCTCATTTATCCCAATGCTTTTACTTACTTTGAATACAAATGTTCGTATCAAAGTAGCTAGAATTACTTTCATCGAAATCATCGCATACTTTGTACCTACACAGTTATTAATTACACCAATTGTATGTAAATCAATTTTTTCACTCTATTTTCTAATTTATTCATGCTTACCTATGCAATTTCTTGGTCCGTCACTAAAAGGAGTATAATATGAATGATCCTTTATATTTTTTGGGAGAAATCTATCAGGATCAAATTTCAACGGGTTTGGCCAGTATTTTTCGTTTCGGTACATTGTTATAAGTGACACTACGACATCGGTATTTTTTGATATAACAATATCTCCTAAAACATATTATTTGATATAATTTTTTATATGTTTAAACGTTCTTACCAACAAACGCGTAATAGAGGCAAAGTATATAAATCAATTTTTATTATATAGGTATATTCGTACGTATGGTTAACCAATTTTTTAAATTTTTGTTTATTAAAGTTTGAATAAAGTATTAAATATCATCATGTTTATAATATTTGATGTTTTGTCGTAAAATGTTTTTTAACTAAAGTATCCAAATACCATTTTTATTGAAGTGATATTCATTCAAAATTAAATAAAAATTAATATTTTGATATTTATATTTTTGAATCTTAATTTGTTTTGTCTTTATTACGATTAAAAACTTCAAGGAGAAATGAATAATATCCGCTTATTTGTAAAAAATGAACAGACCTATTTTTAAATCTTCCGTCAGCTTCCGTCCAATGAAAGGAACAGTAGGGAAAAGTCTTAGAGTTTCTTTAATAACGCAATCCAAATAATGCATGTGTTGTAGATCTTCATATTTAACTGGTGCAGACATCGGAGTTTTCATACCATAAAGTTCCAACAATTCTTTGTACACTTTTTGCTATTATCAAGTAAAATAAAATATTTGTGTAAATATATAATAATACATTATTATAAATTTTTGTTAATTAATATCGACATTTAATTTTATTTTACTCATAATCGAAAGATTAATAATAATAATTATTATTATATAATGATAATAATTAATAATTAAAGATGCGCTAAATCGATCAAAGCTAGATTTTTGTGCTTTCTTTTGTGCATTTATTTATTAATCTTTTGTGAATTTATTTATTTATTAATTTTTATATACATTTATCAAGTTCACTTAATTGTGTACCGAATAAATTTTCGGTCTTGAAACATAGGCTTAAGTTGAACAAGAATAGTAATATCACGATATTAAATTTATAATCAATTTAATAGATAAATAATTTTTTTCTTCGAACTTACATCGTCAAGACTTGGTTTACATTTTTATCCTTAATCACATCTTTCCATTTCTCGTTTCGCTTTCTTTACGTTGTAATCTTGCCTCTTCATCTTTCCTTATTTTTGTAACAAATACGTCAAAAAATACTATTACTATTAATACAATTTCAAACATACTCTAATTACATAATATCACTAGCTAATTCCTACGACTTTTATGTCCTGTCCTAAATCTTTAACCCATCTTTCTTTTTACCTTATCCTTTTACTTTCTCACTCTCTCTTTTTCTCACTATCTTTTCTTTCGCCTTCCATATTTTCATTAATATTTCTCCTTTCCTCTTATCTGAATCTTCGCTCCACATCTTTTCCCATATTTCCTTTTTATTCCTTCTTAAACCTCTAAATCAGTCTATCGTTTCTTCACATTCCTCTATGTAATGCCACAAATCATCTCTTTCTTCATTACAAAAAATACACTTTTTCCTTCCATCCTCTAGCCAGTATTTATTCCATCCTCTAAGGTTTCCACATAACTCTAACCAAAACTCTAACTCTTATTTCTTTTCCCAAACTTATCTTACCCAACTTATCTTACTTCTCGATAAGTATCTCGGGGGAGGGGGGGGGATATTGCTCTTTCCGCTACCTCCTTATACTTCTTGTTGAATCTTGCTTCTTTAATTTTTCTTTCTTCTTAGCCTTTCCCTTTCCTTGTCTAAAATTTCCTCCTCTATGATACTCTTTTCTCTATTTATTCTTTCAATATTCTCTACCCTCCGTTCTTTTCGTAGAAACCTTTTCTTTTTCTCTCGTACAAGTTTTTCCATTCAACATAATTTTATTAACCTGCCCTCTACTATTTCTGATCCTTTTTTCAAATCTCCTTATTCTCCAACCTACCCTTAATTTATCCCTCCCAAACTCTCTGGTGATCACACATCTGGGGGTGCAAAAATCCATAACTCAGCACACTCTGAGATAATCAATTTAATAATAATGATGCTAATAAGCATTTTAATCTCTTTTTTCTCCCCGAGTACCCCCCGAGTATTATTCAAAATGAAAAAGGGATTAAGGTGCTTGTTAACATCATTATTATTAAATTGATTATCAATTTAATATCGTGGTATTACTATTCTTGTTCAACTTAAGACTGTGTTTCAAGACAGAAAATTTATTCGGCGCGCGTTTAATGAACTTGATAAATGTATATAAATTCATAAAAGAAACATTAACACAAAGATCTAGCTTTGATCGGTTCAGCGCATCTTTAATTATTTGTTGTTTTCACATACCAGTCTATATTTTATTTGTTATTTAATAATAATAACAACAACAACAACAATAACAACAACAACAACAATAATAATAGTAATAGTAATAGTAATAATAGTAATAGTAATAGCAATAGCAATAGTAATAATAGTTATAATAGTAATAATAGTAATAATAGCAATAATAATAATAATAATAATAATAATAATGATAACAACAACGACAACGACAATGACGACAATGACAACGATGACAATAATAACGACAACAACATCAACAATAATAACAACTGCATCAGCAACATCAATAGTAATAGCAACAGCAATAACAACAGCAACAGCAACAACAACAACAATAATAATAAGTCTCCCAAAATCCAATGTCCATACCGTTGCAATATATCGATATAAAGGCCACGTGGGAGACGGGTAACATCCCAGTTCACCTTAGGACGGCAAACTGGACAATAGCAATAGTCAAACGTAATAATGTGGAGACTAGAAATATTAAATGCCTCGGAGAAGGGTCGCTGCCTGAGGAACGTAAGAGCATGTCTGGAGTTGGACGTTGCAGTATGTCGGACATCAGCGGTAGTTATTGGCGGGCGACAGTCGAACAATATGCTACCGCTGAACATGACAACAAGTAGTAGACAAACTAATATATACACAAACCCACATAGTAGTGCTTTGCGGGACATGCAACCCGCAACCACACTTGGGAGCCGCAATAAACAACGGATGAAATGAAATGATGAAATTAATACACAGTTTCTCCGTTGCTATTACACAGTCACTAATTTAGAAGCAGATTTGACAAGATATATATTACTGTTACATCAAAAATTCGTGAAAATCTACGCAGAACTTAACTTTCTTACCGAACAAAAACTCGTCGACCAAATCAGAGTAATACATGAAAACAACAGAATACTGTCAATTAAAAGAAAAAACATTAAAAAACAAATAGAACAATTACTCAATAATAACAATTAAGTTAACAATACAAATATTAGTTAACGATACAAATAATCATATACCAACAGATACAACCGATCAAACAAACATTATAAACATGACAGCAACGATGGACAATACGATTACAATAATAACACAAAACAGAAATACACTCCATAAAAATGGTAATAAACATAAATGACGATTTTGATAACCCACAATTAATTAACACAAATCAATCCTATCCACCGCCACGTACGCTTGATTATTACAAAAAAATAGAAAACATCTTCATAGAAATACTTATTACCAAGTATAAAGGAATTGATTCTACATTATGACCGAACATATCAAAACTACTTATAACACAACAAATAAAACATAATAGATATATTAAACTCACTAATACAAAAAGAACACAATACGTATCATACGTTAGAAGAAATATATGAATTAATCTATAGTGCAACCACAATAGTGCTTAACAAAAATAAAAATAGTAATAATCAACCCACAGGAAACAAAAACAAAAATACAAAACCATCCTGGGAAAAACGGAAGCAA
This sequence comes from Cephalotes varians, assembly GCA_037157785.1. Lineage (NCBI taxonomy): Eukaryota > Metazoa > Arthropoda > Insecta > Hymenoptera > Formicidae > Cephalotes > Cephalotes varians. The sequence continues at coordinate 29,130 of JANQDE010000007.1, read as the reverse complement.
AAATTGCAAAACTAAGAAATGAAATAGGACAATTAACTCAATATATTAATGATAATCTATCAGATAAAAAACAAAAGAAAGTAAATCTTAACTATAAAAATAAAGATAAAATAATAGACAACCTAGACAAGAAAACACAAACACTGCAGCATTATTAAAAAGACTCCGAAGATATAAAAAGTGCAACCAAAGACATAGAAACAATAAATTATTTAATACCAATCAAAAACAATTTTACCGAGCATTAGATAAAAAGCAGAGTATTATAAAGAACTCACCAGATATCTTAGAAACACAGCGATTCTGGGAAAACATATAGTCAAACCCAACAGAACGCAACACACACTCAATGTGGATCGATAAATTACAAGAAGAAACATAACAGTTAGAATCTATAGCATAATTCGTAATAAAGAAAGAAGACGTAGAAAATGGAACAAAAAAACCCTTAACTGGAAAACTCTAAGCTCAGACAAAATACGTAACTACTAGTTAAAACACTTTACCTCTACCTACAAACATCTTGCAAACAGTTTTCACATACTAGTAGACAAACCACAAAATATACAATACTTCTCACGCAAGGCGCCACATATTTAAAACCAAAAGATTCAGATACTTCCGATCGCCCTATAACCTGTTTCCCAAAAAACAATGTACAAATTGCTTACATCCATCATTGCACGAAAAATTAACAAATATAACACAAAATAATATTATAGCCGAAGATCAAAAGGTTGTAGAGGATGCAAGAAATAGTTAGTAATAGATCGAATGACCATAGATACCATAGATACTGAACCATAGATACTGAAATTCACAACCAAAAGTAAATATACAGAAACTTTTACAAAGCATATGTAGATTACCAAAAAGCTTACGATAGTGTCCCTCATTCGTGATTTTTACAAGTATTCAAACTATATAAAATCGATAGCAATCTTATTCAATTTTTACAACAAATTATGATTAAGTGGACCATCATTAAATATATATATATATATATATCAAGAACCGAAAACGAAAACATACAATCACATTCCATAAAAATAATTCGTGGAATTTTCTAAGGTGACTTCCTTAGGCCATTATAATTCTGCCTTGCTTTAAACCCACTATTCAATATATTAAATAAGACAACATATGGATACAATAGACAAAGAAAATAAAACTAAAATAACACACTTATTATACATGGACGATAAAACTATTCAAACAGACAACAACTAGATTATTTATTATAATTAACAGAGATTTTTAGCAATAACATAAAAATAAAATTCGGAACAGATAAAATGAATTGTATATTACATGGAAAACAAAATCTTACAATCTTACACAGCAAAATAAATTTTTGATAGCATGAACCTGAAAAAAACATATAAATATCTTGAATATCAACAATGCAACACAATAGATAATAATCAAATAAAAATAGAACTTATGCAAAAATATAAACAAAGATTAAGTAAAATATTAAAAACACAACTATCAGTCAGAAACATAACTAGCAATTAATGCATACGCAATTTCCATACTTACTTATTCTTTTGGCATTATAAAATGAATAGATACAGACTTAGAAAAACTTAATACAATCACAAGAACAATCAGTAACAAATACAATATCCATCATATACATTCATCAACAAAAAGATTTCAGATTTAAACGCAAACTAGTAAGACAAGGTTTCAAAAATATAAAAAAATCTACATTATCGACAATTAGACAACCTGCGTATAAAATATGCTAAATAAAACAAATGAAAGCCCCATACACAAAGCACTCATTGATCTATCCACATCAGGAATGTCACTATAGTTAAATAATAATAATTTCAACCCTAAAGATAAGATAGCTAATGATCAACAGGAAAATAGAAAGTTAAAAACAAAAAATATTACATGGAAATCATCCCAGTCAATTCCATCAGAAATTCAGATCGTAAAGCCCATTAACCCATGGCTTTCCTATGGTATTTTCTCAGAAACAAAAGGCTTTGTGGTAGCAATTCAAGATCAAATAATTAAAACTTGAAATTGCCAAATACAGGGTGTTCGTGAATAATGGTGTCAACCATTGAGGGATTGCAGGATAAATGAAAATTAGCAACTTTTATTAGTAAACATGTGATCTATGACAATATTTATCGATGCTGTACGATCGCAAAGCTTTGAACGCCGTCCCCGAGGTTTACTTATTAGTCCACTGACCTCAGTTCATGTTTTGATTCGGAAACGAGTAACATCAAATCGATATGTTTACATTTGCGGAGATGACAGACATGCATCTTGTGTGAGGCTCGTTGTAAGTCAAGACTTGCACTCGACCGTGAGTGGTTTCCTAATCGGCGACACCCCTGTCGGAAAACATTTGCAGCCATCGACCGTCGTTTGCGGGAACGGGGAATTGTGATGGCAAATTAGACACCGGAAGAAGAAGATTCATCCGGACTGTTGATTTCGAAGAAGATGATTTTGGAAATGTTTAACAATGATTTATCCACTAGCATTCGCGCCGTCGGCCATGCTATGCAAATCGCCCACAACACCGTCTGGAAAGTTCTACATGAACAACAATTAAATCCCTACCATCCACAAAAGGTGCAGGCAATGGGCCTAACTGACTTCCCGTTTCGTGTAAATTTCTGTCAATAGTACCTCATTCGCCTTGCAGACAATCTACATTTCCTCAACGGTTGGCACCATTGTTCACGAACACCCTGTATATTCTCGGAACAACTGAAACAACAGACCATATAACGGGAGGATGCCAAATACTAGCCAACAAAGAATACATATAGAGACGCGACACGTCGCTAAATAAATATACCAGAACCTTATCCATAAACTCATAGAGACATATACTATATATTACAAATTCACTCCTAAAAGTATCCTTGAAAATATTGAAATAAAATTATACTAGAACCGCGATATAATAACAAATAGGACTATAAACAGCAATAGATCGGACATAGTACTAACAATTAAGAACATGTAAGCAACATATTAAATAGACACAGAAATACCTAATAATCAAAATATAAACAAAAAATACAATTAAAAAATAATACAAGGAAGTACACAGCATTAACAGATGAAATCAGACAAATGTGGTATCAAGAAGCGATAATAGTTATAGCAATATTATCCATGATAGGACTCATACCAAAAAGCTTGTCTCACAACTTAAATATAATTAACTTAAAAGATGACATATACAAAAACATACAAAAAACAATAATAATAGATACATGTTCTCTCACACGAAGGTTTCTGCCTAATACAACATACACGCATCTAATAGAACAATAGAAGAGTGATCGGAACACTTGGTGTAAACCCATGCCAGTTATTCCAAAACCAGCATCGACTAAGAAAACAAATAACAACAATAACAACAACAACAACAACAACAACAACAACAACACAACAACAACAACAACAACAACAACAACAACAACAACAACAACAACAACAACAACAACAACAACAACAACAACAACAACAACAATAACAACAATATTAACAAAAACAGCAATAACAATAACAACAACAATAAAAAAAATAATCATAATAATATAAATCTGTCCAGACCAGGCCTGATAGAAAAAAAGGAAAAATAGACGTTAAAGCAGTCAGTCAATGGGAAAAACTCATATATAAATTGATATATATTCAAAGAATTTATAATATGTTATATACAGCTATAATTTTAACTCACCTATTGTAAAGTTACTTTAAAATAATATTACATACTTGTATTTCAGAGAAATTCGCTAACATGAAGATTACAAATTGCATCGTAACAGCGATAGTGTCACTGGACTATACAATTAATAAAAACATATTAATTAAAAATATATTTAATTATCTATTTGTAAATAATTGCATAGATATTATACATACCGAGAGTATCATTGTAATTGTATTATCGAAAATTTCCTTTTGCGTGAATCTATTATTACTAGATGAACTCATAAAAATGTCGAAGAAACTTTCATCTATGTTAGATAGAAAAAAAGGATTGAATTACTTTATAATAAACACAAACATATATA
>JANQDE010000007.1:5867-23045 GCA_037157785.1 Cephalotes varians | reverse complement strand
CGCACGCACGCACGCACGCACGCACGCACGCACGCACGCACGCACGCACGCACGCACACACACACACACACATATATTATGTTGAAAGTTTATAATAAAAGTTATTTTTCGCAATAAGTTCTTTGCAGTTTTTAATATGCTCATTAACATCATTAGCATTAATTTGATGATCAATTTATTTGTGATTTTAATCCAGTTTAGAACAGCGTTATTATGACCTGGCGTTTAGTTTGAATGTGTACTGAACTATCGTGTTTAAATTTAAAATAAAAATATTATTGAGCAGCAACATTTAGTTTTAACCGAAGTTCGACATTTAATTTCTTTTATGATAAAAGTACTTTTTTTTTTAATGACATTTTAACAATAAGATAAATAAAAGATAAATAATGATAAAATAAAGATAAAAGTACCTTAATATCTTTTTAATTATTAATTTTAAAGCAATTTATTTTGGAAATAATCTTGGAAGCATTATATTAATATTAATAGACCTAAGTGTTATATGAAATAATGACTTACGAATTGTGTCATCATTAGCAGTGACTTTTCTTGATTTATTTGTCCATTGCTGTATCATCTATATAATAATAAAAATTATATAGTGAAAAAAATAATACAAAATATTAACGAATACTTATACCTCATCAACAAGTGAATGGGCGAAGTTTATAATCTTTCGCTGTTTGCGTGCCATGGAAGTGAGATTAAATATCATATCAGGAATCAAGAGTACATATCGTAAGCTATGTCTCCATATTTTTCTTTCCCTAAAAAATGATTTTTTAAATAAATTTTTATGTATAACGTGAATGTATTATATTTAACAAAAATTGCGATTATTTAATCTTTATGAATAGGAAAGACCGGAAGATGTTACAATTACAATAAATATAATATAAATTAATATAAATTAGACTCGTATTGTGCAATGCAGTTAGAGTAAAATGAGGACCAATAAATGAGTAATTCTCTAGGTATTATCGAGTGATATAGAAATAAATTTATTCAATATAATCTATTGATTTGATGTAATATAAATTCCAGTTTGTACGTTTCGACATCACAGAATCATCTTTAGCAATAAATTATCATTATAACCATAATAACAAATTTTAACATTCTTAAATAAAGCATTGACATAAAAATAAATACATACACAGAACAATATAAATAAACGTAAAAAGATCGAAACAAAAGAAAGTCACTTCAAGGTTGGAAGCGTTACGTGGTTGTCAAATGTTCAGAATTGCCATCAATTTGTACCATTAATTATGTGTATTAATTCGTCGATTGTTTTAAAAACGTTGTTTGGTCAAAAAGTAAAAAGTTTTGATAATCTATTCATTGGTCCAGAGCGAGAATGTGTTGAGTCCGAGACATTTTATTGTCAATTAACTTCAATGTCAATAAAAGATGTTATTATATCTAATTATTTCTAATTAGAATTATATCTAAAATTATAAAAATTATCTAAATTGAATGCATATAAAAGTGACTATTTCTTTAACAAAAACATTTTTTTTTTTAAAGAAAATACTTACCGTATTTTATAATGTGAGCGGAATTTGAATTAAATATAGACCATGAATGCTTCCATCGATAAGTTTGGCTTTCTCATCTAATCAGAGATTGAGTATTGAGATGGAAAGGCAATGTAACTTATAAATAAATGTTCGATAGTGTTTCGAATAATAATACATGTTGAAAAGTTAAGTGGTAGCGGATACATGTCAGAATGTTAGGATGTTTCTTTTTATTAGGTTTCGTTAAGTCTATCCAATAACAAAGAAATTACGTGTATGTTAAATAGTCAATATCCCGAGCTCTCGATATATCAAAAATTATAAAATCGTGGAAGGGCTAATGAGAGCTGTTGACGGTGCGCAGTAACTAATAAGATTTATTCAGTATAATTACAAACGTTTCGGCTTACCTTTAAGGTATTAAGATAATTTATAAACAACGTTTTTGTTACATTCTGTCGGCAGAGCATCTTTTTGTGCTTTAATTATCCTTCCCAACTTATTAAGGCCAAAAAAGGCTAATTTTGATTTTAGTCCACCCGATATATTCCTGAATTTTTCTGTGACTTTTTTAATGAATGGTTCGTGATACCATTCATTAAAAAAGTCACAGAAAAATTCAGGAATATATCGGGKGGACTAAAATCAAAATTAGCCTTTTTTGGCCTTAATAAGTTAGGAAGGATAATTAAAGCACAAAAAGATRCTCTGCCGACAGAATGTAACAAAAACGTTGTTTATAAATTATCTTGCAAAGACTGTGATGCCACATATGTTGGACAGACAAAGAGGAAACTTAACACTAGAGTAACAGAGCACAAAAATGACATTAATAAAAAAACTGGGAAACATTCGGTGATAACGGAACACAGATTAGATAAAAATCATGAATTTGATTGGGACAACCCAGAAATTTTAGACAAAGAAAGATTTTATTAGAAGACTGATATCTGAGATGATCAATATCAAATCACAAAGAAATGCCCTAAATTTGCAATCCGACACTGAACTTTTACAACAGCCATACATAGAAATTTTWAACAAAATTTAATTACAATATATAACAAATCACAGTTTTTGCAAGATATGTAATACAAAATTGCCGCGCTGCGCGTCCCGTGCGCACATTGCGCGCGCTGCGCTGCGCATTCCGCCGTTTGACATCTGGATGTGTTTGGATACTTGACAATGGCTGCGTTCAGCAGAGAAAGTAGCTTAGTAAGCGCTTTACCCTGATTGGATTATATTCTTAGATCTAGAGGAATAGTCCTATCTCACTTTAGATCTAAAAGTATAATCCAATCGGCACAAAGCGCTTACTAAGCTGCTTTCTCTGCTGAACGCAGCCATTGTTAACGGAACCGATTTGAACATTGAACGTGTACACTGAGGATGGCTTAAAGGTAAGCCGAAACGTTTGTAATTATACTGAATAAATCTTATTAGTTACTGCGCACCGTCAACAGCGTGTTATAGCTCTCATTAGCCCTTCCACGATTTTATAATTTTTGATCTATCCAATAAATTAAAATAAGCCTCATCCAACAATTCCGTGTCTGTCTTGAGGTTTGGTTGATACCATTTTTTTGTTTTTTTATATGTATTATCTCCGAGATGAGTTTTTTATAATATTATGGTTCGGAATCGGGAATTCTCACATTGTTTCAGTCAAACTCGTGCTCGTAATTTAGGATGTGTTCCGAGGCTACTGAATGTTTTGTTGCATGTGATTTTATGTTGTTAATATGTTCTTTTAATCTAGTTTTTAATTGTCGCTTGGTTCGACCAACATATGATACATCACAATTCTTGCAAAAAATTTTGTAGACCACGTTGTTATTGGATGAGATTTGGTTACGATCTTTAGATGCCTTTATGAAATTGTCTAGCTTATTTAAAACTCTGTAACCGATGATGAATTCATCCTTATTATTTGTGGATGTTATTGATTTTGAGATATTTTTAATATAGGGAATTACAAAGAATTTTCTTTCCTGCGATGTCGTTAGGCTATTAAAATTTGTGGATACGGTATTTAACTTGTTACAAATCAATTTTTTAAGTCTATTGTTCATTGTTTGAAATATAAGTTTAAGAGGATAACCATTGTTCAATAAAGTTAATGCAAAATTCTAAATTTTTTTTTTGGTACTTTAGAATTTATCACATATTCAACAATTATCATGATCGCCTTAAATTTACAATTGAATATGAGAACAATCATTGTCTGAATTTTTTAGATCTTTCGCTTTCGGTAATTGATAACAAAATATATATTGATTGGTTTTATAAAAAAACCTTCTCAGGGAGAAATATCTCTCTCTTATTATTCTATCCACCCCCGAAAAATTAGTGCCATAAAATTGATGTTCTTAACAATTTAGTCGATAGAGCATTTTTAAATTTAAGGCGATCATGATAATTGTTGAATATGATAAATTTGCGAAATGTTATCTATCGGTGCTGCCATTATTATATGGTTTACGTATCTAGTAAAACGGTAGTTTTAAGTTTATTTTATTCAATGAAGCTTCTTCTAGGTCTTGCATGACAATATTAGCAATGATCAGAAATAGGAGGGGGACCCTATAGGTGTGCCATAAGAATGATGTTAGAATAAAATTAACTGCTAAGATAAATTCATGTTTTGGGATCTTTGTGTGGTGTTGTATGTGTATCCATCTTCCTTGCTGATACCATCTATGGCTAGATCTAATGGAATGTTTGTGAACAACGATGTTACATCGAGAAACATGAGGATATCTGAGTCATTTATGTCTTTTTTTGGAGAGCAAGTTGTAAAATTTAAAGCTGTTTTTTACGTAACTGTTAGTGTGAGGGATATTGTTTGAGATAATCTTTCCTATATAAGTGGCTATTAGATAAAGAGCTGTGGATACAATAATCCTAAACAGTGTATTTTCTTTGTGTATTTTTGGGAGTCTATAAGCTTTGGGAATGAAGAAGTCACTGGAATGGAGTAAGTAGTATATTTGTTTGGAAATATAATTATTCTGTAACCATCGTTTTAATATACTATTTAAATTTCTCTCTATAGTTAATATAGGATTTTTATTCACCAATGTATAAGTCATTTTGTCATTTAATACTTCTGCAATTTTTTCAATGTAATGTGACTTATTCATTGCAACTGTTATGTTTCCTTTGTCAGCCCTTGTGAATATTATGTTAGGATTATTTTTATAAAAGGATTGAGTTAATCTATGTGAGTGAATTAATGTTTCTTCTATTTTGTTTTATGTGATTTTTTTATGTAGGAATTTGTGAAGATGAATCACTGTATTCCGTATTTTTGATCGTTTCTTCCTATTACATTCTTTACTTTCAATATCTTTAATAAGCTCATGTATGGCTGTTTTCTTATTTAAGTGGCTTGGAAAGTTAAAATTTTTTTCTAATTAGAGCAAATTTGATACATTCTGTAGTATTTCAGTGTCAGTTAAATTAATAAACCACTTAGCGTTTGTGTGTTCTAGAATTGCCTCATTCTCAGTAAATTTATCAGAGCTAACATTAATATTAGTTACATTGGTATTGAGATTCTTTGTTATATTTCTATCATTTTTGTCAGTAATTGTGTATTTTTTATTGTCAGAGTAGTAAAAATAATTGATATTTTTAATATTTTTCATTTTTTCCTTTTCGGTGGTTGTTTGTAGCCATTTGAATTTTTTATTGTGAGAAATTAATAACCTACATTTTAAGTTTTGTAAGGACTTTAAATGATGTATTAGATAGATATTAATAATTAATTCAAGAAAAAATCCGTATTAATATATTTTTATAAGTTTTCTGTATCTTAAAATAAATATTTTTTGTGAAGTGTTTTGTGTGTGATTTCACTGTAATCTTGAATCTTGTTCTTTTGTTTGAGGTTATATTGTAAGTACAATAGTTTGTCTTTAGCTTATGTCCGATTTCTTCACATCTCAACTGTCTTTCAGATAAAGATATCTATTAGATAACTAAAAATTTGTTTTCTTCATTAAAATCTTGGATTATATATCGAACGGATAGCTATTCTTCATACTACTAACTTTGGTACAAACTGTACTAAAATTTTAATATAAGCTGTGTTTCGATATTTACTACCAGTACTGAAAATCTATAGTATACGTAACGTGCACTATAGATTTTCAGTACTGACAGTGAATAAAACGCATCTATAGATAACCATATTTCATTAGCAAAGTGAGGTTATTTTGTGAGAGAAATATTTTTGAGTCTATTTTGGTTATTTTTTAATGAAATCGTTCGAAAAATTCTGTGTCATTCCACTTTTGAAAATTGTTCGGCTTATTTCTTATTGTATAGGGTCTTCTTTGTATAAAAATATCATCATCATCATCATCAGGCTCAAAAATATTTATATTCACCAACAAATCCATTATTATGGTATTTCATACAAACAGCAACAATTAATTCCTGTAATTTTTGAGGCTATATCGGGATATTGAAATCAATATCTGCCAGATATCCACTACTTTGGGTACAAGATAAATTTATCTGCTAGATCACCTTTACAAAAATGAAGAAAACTATAGATTCTGAGAGATATCTTTTGGATAAAATTATCGAGAACTTATCTAGCAGTGAAGTAATTGGCCATTAGTAATACTTTGCTTAACTCTCTCTCTCTCTCTCTGTGTGTGTGTGTGTGCGTGTGTGTGTGTGTGTGTGTGTGTGTGTGTGTGTGTGCGTGCGCGCGTGCGCGCGCGCGCGCGCGTGTGTGTGTGATGCATATATATATATATATATATATATATGTATACTCATAATTTATATAGATAAATTCAGGTACATATTTATATGTGGCAGAATGTAAATGTTTTTTCCTTTATAATAAATTTATTAACAGAAAAGTACGGAGAGAAAATTTAAATTTTCAATATTTCAAAACATTAATACACATTAGAGAAAAATGACTATTTCGTTCAAAGTGTATTTGAATCAATGCAAAGATATCTATTGATTTAAATATAAACTAGTAAAAAAAATTCTATTAAAAATTTCTAATAAAAAATTTTTAATACAAAATTGTAACATTTAACCCCCCTGTCTTCCCTAATTAAAAAAAATGTATTTTTAGTTATATTGTATTATTATACGTTGTAATAGCTACATTCTACTTATTTAAAAGAAAAATTTAGCTTAAAGTTAACAGAAGTTTTCTTAGGGCCAATTTCACCAACGTCGGTTAAGCTAACCGACGGTTAAAGTGTCAATCGTGATTGGTTCATTCTGATCAAAGACAAATGCGATTGGACAATTCCATTGGAATTAACCGTCGGTTAGTCTAACCGACGTTGGTGAAATTGGCTTTTGGTATATGAAAATATACCTCCCCCGACTGTGGGACCACCTTGACGTAGTGGGGGAGCTCCTCCGATGCCCCTAGCGCCTCCGTTGGGTCCACAGGTCCTTTCGAGGACATTGGAAACAACGGATGGCCTGGGGCCTCGGGGGCTAAGAGTCCCGCCGTGAAGGAAAACACGTTAAAACCAGACGTAGGGCGGGGAGTCGCGGGGCCGCTCGGACGTATTCTGGGCCCGTGTACTCCCCGCAGCGCCGCCGTGAGCCGCCCGGAAGTATTTCGGGGTCTGGGTCCGGCGGCGCTGATGTCAGGTAACACGGCTTCTCCCGACGGCGCCCCTTCCGAAGGGAGAAGTCGTGTAGTGGGAGCCTGAGCCGGGGAGTGATTCTCGGTTCGAGTGTGTTGGTCGCCACGGCGGGTGAGGACTTGGAGGGGCCGTCGTCTCCTCGCCCAATACCCTGTCCGTGGGGCCCCCCGAGTGGCGTTACCCGCAGCGGTGCCCCCGTTGTCCGAGGCGGGGAACCTCCGAAAACTACGGGAGTTGGGACTTGTTCCCGCCCGTGGTCAGTAAGGGGCCCGGAGGCCAGTGCCCCAGATGCCCATCCTGGGGCCCGAGCCATATGCCAGCCCCCCGGTGGAACTCGGGACCCTCCCTAGGTCATGTCTCTGGGGAGGTGAGGGTGCACCCGGCTGGCGGAGCCGCTGCGGGGAGTGAGATTAATTTCACAATGATAGACGCTACAAATTCACAGACGAAGATGGAGGAAGGCCGGACCAGCGAGCCTACGGGCCCGCTCTTCGGCTTGGCGACCAGAGACGACCCGGTCCCCAAACACGTTGATTGGAAGGGGATTCGTTCCTTTCCATTGGATTGTCAGGAATCGTCGATGCCTCCTGTAGGCCCAGATGGTTATTACCTCCTTTGGAGGAGGCAGTATAAGGAGGGGATCATCGAGGACCGCTGGATCCCGTACGAGACCCCACCGGATGATGATGTATTAGGGCCTCCTGTGAACTTGACGTTCAAGGGTTGGCTGAAGGGCTTTAAAGCCGGGGTGAAAAAGTTTTTCTATCGTGCGTCCCCGGGCGGGCCGATGGAACTTGTTATGTTCCAGAGGGCGGCTCGGGAGTACCGAGACATAGAAATTGCCGACGAAGAGGATAGTCGGCGGCGGTATGAGAGCGATGGGGACCTCTCTGTGCCTTTGGGGGGCAGGAGGCCGATGTCCTTTGAGGAGACCCTCTGTCGCACCGCCGAGCGGGTGATTGTCCTCGTTCTTTAATTATGCCGAGAAGGATTGGCCGTTCTCGGGTAAGGAGCCGGCCCCACTTACCCCTCCCCCCCTCACAGTTGAGGGGAGGTGATAAAAGCGAAGACAGTGACCTGGGCCCAGCGGGGCCCAGAATAATCCGACACGAGGTCTTTACGGGCCCCGCCCAGGTCGATGTTCGCCATATAGTCCCGGCGGGAGGATTCCGTTAGCACACGTCCCGATAGCACACGTCCACACACATACACATCGCCCGGTGCTTAGAGTTTTTCCACTGGACCACCAATCAGAAAATTTTATTTTAAATTAGCCAATCAGCGATGTGGGCTATCGGAGCCCACCCGTTCCGGCGACGGAGGAGGAGAGTGCGAGGGAAGTGGAGGTTGTCATGGACTCCGACCCCTCCCCCCAACACTCGTTACATGAAGGGCATCCGAGGCGAACGGACGGGTACATGTACTCCAATGTCTACGCCTCGTCATCGGACGAAGTGGCAGTACAGGCCCGACCTGGTCCCTCGAGGCCGCTGAAGCGGGCGCGCGGTCGCCCGCGTAAAGATGGTTCGGGGCCGTTTAAGGAGCCTCCCGACTGTTGAGCAGGAGGTCGAAATGGCCTTCGAGGGTGAGATCTCCATCCTCCGAATGGAGGACCTAGTCCCCATCTCGGACCGTTCCCGAGTCCGGCACGGGGGGAGGGGTGCGGACAGATACATCCGCTCGGATGAGGAATCGGAGGCCGACGAGCCTAAGGACCCTCGGTCCATGAAGTGGAAGGAACGCGCTCTGGACGAGCTCGCTTCGGGCTCGTCCAAGAGAATCGCTGCTGTTGCTCTGGATGCTATTGAGAAAATCCAGAGAGCGCGAGATAGGAACAAGAATCTACAGAGCCCGGTGAGCCATGATATTCGGGTTGCCGGGAAGGTAGCGAGACAGGCGTGTCTGACCATGTGCCAGTTCGTCTCGCGGTTCAGTGCCGATCAGAGGTTAGCAGCCGAGGAGGCCCTGTCGGCTGCTAACGCGAAAGCTGGGATGGAGCAGGAGATTTTTCGGTTGAAAAACGAGCTCCAGATACAGAGAATTTCGAGGCAGTATCTCTTACAGAGATCGAGGGAACGGTCTAGAGAATACTCTAGAGAACCCTCTAGGGAAGTGTCTCCGGTCGTGACCGCCGCTCGCTCTGGGCGGGGCACGAAACGGAATGTGCATGAGAAGAGAGGCGAACCCCCGGCCGGGGACCCACGCCTGTGCAGGGGTCCGAGGGCGGAGATCCTCCACCCATATACCCGGCAGTGATGCGCTTCTATGCCCGGGCACGCTCGGGATTTTCCCCCTCCACTTACGCACACAGCGACGCTTTAGCTATCCGTGTGACAGCGAGCGCTCGATTAARTTCGGCGCGCCGAGCGAGCAAGAGAATCCCTCCTTCTCACTCACTCTGATGGCTCGACTCGCGGCGTGCCGAGCGAGCGAGAGAATCTCTCCTTTTCACTCGCTCTGATGGCTCGACTCGCAACGCGCCGAGCGAGCGAGAGAATCTCTCCTTTTCACTCGCTCTGATGGCTCGACTCGCAATCATAGTTGCGTTCCGTTTCACGCATATGCGCGCATTTGTCTATACAGTATACGTTACGTATACTATTCCCACAATCGTCCGAAAAATCCGCCGCTCTTGTACCCACGACGAGGCCGATCGCGGGGCCCTCTAAGGGCTCAACGACGACGACGACGCCGAGAGGAACCGCGCCGGGGGAGAGGGAGGCCGGAGCGTCGAAACGCGGGCCTCCTACCACCCCTGCCGTAGTAAAGTTGACCTCCGCAGGAGCCGCGCCTGTGGCGGCCGGAGTGGGGGGGTCGGCTCCAGTAAGAAGAAGAAGAGGATTGCGAGCAAAGGGATGGAGGTAGAAATGTCCACTCCTTCCCAGGATGGACCGACGACGCGGACGCGGTCCACTGGGACACCGAGGACTCCCGCCGCTGCGGTGCGCCCCGCGGCACAGAGAGCCTCGAAGAGGAAAACTGCCGGTAGCAAGGCGGCTAAGCCCGTGAGGGTTGGGACGGGGGTACCGTCGGCTAACCAGCCCCCCGCGCGGAGGAAGGGCAAGAAGAAACCGGTGAAACGGAGGCGTCTTCCCCGGACGGCCGCTGTGGGCATAATGGCGGTGTCGGTCCAGGATGCGGGGGCGTTACCGTACTCGGAGATAATGCGTAAGGCGAGAGAGGACGTACCTGACGTTAAGGCTAGGTTCGGTATACGCGAGGTTAGGCCGAGGTGTTCGGCTACCGGGGGGCCTATTATTAGAGATCCCCGGATTGATGCCCCCAGGCAGACGCACTTGCGAATTATCTGCGAGAGGTGTTCCCAGAGGGGTTGGGGGTGAGGGTGTCTCGCCCAGTGAAGAGGGTTGACCTGAGGATCATCGGGTTCGACGACTCTCTCACCCCCAGGGAGATCGCCGAGAAGGTTTCTCAATTCGGGGGAAGATGTGATCCGAGCCAGGTGCGTGTCGGGGTGATACGCCTCTCACGCGCGGGTCTCGGCACGGTTTAGGCGCAGGTCCCCGCCACGGTGGGGGTGCCCCTAGCCGAGGAGGGAAAAATGACCCTGGGGTGGATGAGGGCCCGGGTGGTCTTGCTAAAGGGCAGACCCCTGAGGTGTTACCGATGTCTCGCCCCGGGTCATTTTCAGCAGCGTTGCCCGTGTCCGGCGGATAGGGCGCGCTGCTGTTTTAACTGTGGAGGAATGGACCATGTCGTTGCGGGCCGTACTGTCCGTCGTGTGAGAGCCGGGAGCGCGCTGTGTCCCACAAACTCGGAGGTCCCGGCTGCGCGCCCGTGGGCCCGCGACGGGAAACTGTGAAACACCACCCATTCAGTTCCCGTGAGGAGAGGGGGTGGACGAAAGATGGCGACGACGATGATGAGTCGGGACGAGCAGCCGGGGGGGCCTCCCAAGGCTCCTCTCCGCGCAACCCCGATAGGAAGAAGACCTGCACCGAGGGGCGGTTCCCGTCTCCGGAGCCGCTCCCGCAGAGGAAGCCTCGCCAACGTGGCGTCGAATCTCGGGCCCGGGCCAGCCGCGAGGCCGTAGAAGAAGAGAGGATGGAAGTTGTGGGGGAGGAGGGGACGGCGCAAGCCCCTCCCCAATAGACGGTTTCCCTATCGTCGAGTAACGGGAACCCGACGCCCCCCGGTGGTACGCCGTATCGCGGCCCCGGGGTGAGGCCACGGCACCCCATGTGGTGACGCGCGCGTTACGCGCGGTACGAGGCCCCAACGGGCCAGCCTGGGGGAGGGGGGGGTGCGGTAAATCGTGCGTTGCAAGAAGACTAGAGACTAGGAGAGTAAACTCCCCGTGGAGGGGGTAAATTTTATGGACCCRTATAGCGAAGTTCGCTGCGATCCCCACCATCTCGTGATCCGTTGCGCAGTGGACGGGAATCGAACCGATTGCACATCGTGCAATGCAATGGCTAGTCGCACAACGCGCGCACTGGCATACTGCTCAAAGGATCGGATTCGAGAGAGCGAGAGTAGGGGATAGCAAATTACTTCAGACGTATTGGCCTACCCCCACCACGGGAGTTTACTCTCCTAGTCTCTAGTCTTCTTGGTGCGTTGGCTCTAGTCTCCCGCCTCCCCCAATATAAAAGACCGAAAAAGGAAAGTGGGATTTTAGTCGGTATGGTGATTGGTCGCAGCATGGCGCCACACCGAGTCCGACACTACCCCGAAGCTCGCGCTTGTCCGGTTAGGACTGCGCGGGTGGAAGGGTGTCCATAAAGGATTTTCCCACTATAAAAAAAAAAGAAGTATATGAAAATATAACAGGAAAATATCTTGTTATCCTTATAGAAATCCAATTTAATACTGGAAATTATTTATCTTGAGTATTAAAATCACTGAATAACGCAGTGCTTTCAACAAAAAATATATAATTAATCGCTACTTAACAATATTAACTTTCTATAAGAGTAGATATATTCTTATGTGATGTGTTTGAAGTAATTATAAGATTAAAAAAAAATTAGGTACCTTTCAATTTCCTCGATTGTTTGATTGATTTTATTTATATCCATCTTGACGCCCATCATAGTATCTTTACATGTAGCGACATATGAAAGAAAAATTTTTTAATGAATATGTAGTTAACTAATTGTTTTCTACATTATATATAAACGAAGTAATTCTAAAAAGAAAAGGGACACTGCACTATCAAATATATGAAAATAATTATTGAAAGTGTTAAACTGTATTTAATCCTCTTGCTTGTTTTGATGTATAACATTAATTTTATTATTATCACATGTTAGTGTTTTAATATAACTTATTTACAAGATC
The DNA here is from genome assembly GCA_037157785.1 of Cephalotes varians. Classification (NCBI taxonomy): domain Eukaryota; kingdom Metazoa; phylum Arthropoda; class Insecta; order Hymenoptera; family Formicidae; genus Cephalotes; species Cephalotes varians. Next base: position 10,576 of record JANQDE010000007.1, on the reverse strand, counting down.
TTTTCATTAAAATATTAAGTAATAATAAATATATAAATTGCTACTTTATATTATCAGTTTATTATATTATACAAAAACAGATAAAATAGGCCTAAAGAATGTAAAGCCTGCAGTACACTTGCTTTTCCTGCTGAATTGCTTGTGTTTCAGTAATAAACTAGAAAATTCTGTGTTTTGTACAGTGTAATTTTAGTAATACTTTTACTAAAACGCAAACAATTCAGCAAGAAAACAATCATCGTGTGCCGCAGGCATTGCATTCAATATTCTTTTTAAGGAATAAAAATTAGAAGCTGCCATGAGCGCGGATGAATTTCAGCCATCGTCGCACGGTAGGCGCTTGTTAGATTACCATTTCCGAAGTGTTTTATTTTGAAAAGTTTCTTTAGTTTTTAGTAAAAAAATGTTACAAAGCTATGCTATAATAAACAATATAACTACAAATAATTAAATAATTAAAACAAAATCATCACTGACGGAATTACTATTAAAAATAATTTATTTCGTATTTTTACAATTTTCTCACGAGTTTAGATAGATAAAAAATGATATCGTCGTATTTAGCGATACAAAAATTATAAAATTACATATATAATTTATGTTATACCTTTTAGACAGACATCGGCTTAGTTTATCCACCTTTGTAACAAGTAATACAAGTGATTTACGAATATGATTCTGCTATTATAGAATTATTACAAACTTGAATGTAATAATATTACTTTTTAAATTTTGAATTTTAACTATGCAGCATTTTTTTCTTATAGTTAATTAATAATTAATAATTAATTTTTCATATCATTAATACATCAAAAACTTCTGATTTTTATAATTACAATCGCTGTTTGTAATTGTTTTTCTATAGTACATAATTTAAAAATAAATTAAGTTGTGTTGTCTTACCACATGAAATTCTTAAAGTACATCTTCTCATACATTCATGAAGGATAATTTCGTTTCCACTTTGTTCAATTTTTTCTAATTCTTTAGTAAGTGTTAATGATTCTCGAACGAATGTGTTAAAAAATTTTTGTAACATGCTTGCTTTAAATGTTGGAGCTGTGATTCTCCGATTTCTAGTCCATTCGGATTCTGAAATAAATATTACAGAAAGGTAACAAAAAAAGAATGTAATAAGCCATGCAATAGAAAAACATTAGTAAATACATAATAACATAGTAAAATAGCAAATTTACATAATTCTTGGCCTAACTAACGTACAAAATTCGTAGATATTAGCGCTTAATAAATGTTGTTGTTTATTAAAACATTCAAACAATAATCTTAAATACACAATTCATATACAAAGTAATATAATTAGCAATGCTTAATATTAATCGCGGAACATGTTTCTACTACAAAAGTCTTCATCAGCCGCTCACGAATTAATAAATGGTGGTGTCATCTACATTCTTGAAATATGTGATTTGGTGAAATGACTACGGTCAATAAATAAATAAGTTAGTAATGTACCTTTTTGTTCGTTTAAGTAAAAATCAATTAATAAACTGAAGAATTAATCAAAAACTAAATTACTCACAAATCTATTGTTTAGCCTGCRCATCATAAAACTAATAACGAGCAAAAAATGCATGATAGATTGTCTACAATATCATCGTTAAGGGAATGCTGAATAGATGGCCGAATTTGAACGATGTCGATAATACAGACATACCTAATTCAGAACTAAAAATGAAATGACAAGGATAACACGATTGTCGATAATGAAAGTGACAAGGACAACACGCTTTATATTGCTCTACTGATATCGATACACACATTCACACAAATTTTTCCAATGCACTAATTCCTGACGAAAACATCTGCATTAAATCCACGTCGAATCCACGAAATTTACGTGGATTACGTGGATGAACATTTATTCACGAAGTATCTACATGGATCTCATGTGGATGAAATCCACGTAGAATTTATCTCGATATTTCGAGGATGAAATACTTTGATTTATCGAAGAAGTAGGAACGTTGAATACACGAAGACACGATCTGACAAAATTTAGAGTCATTGATTAAAGAAAAAGGATTTATAAAGGCAGTTATTGCGATCGTTCTATTCAATTAATGGCAATTATAGCGGAAACTAAATAGTCATGCATGAACTTGTATTATTTTATTAATATCTCAAAATTTTGCTTTTTACTTGTTATGTATATGTATATGTGTTTAGTACTTTTTTATTCAAAATGATCATATTTATAAGTATATATGGAACTGCTTTTAAACTTAAAACTTTAAACGCTATAATGTAATAATAATTATATAACAATTACAGAATAAAATAAAACTTCAATAATTTTATATTTATTGTATTTATGTATTGTATATATTGTATTGTTAAATATACAGTAGTACCTAAACAAAATATTCTATACTTTCCTTGTTAGACTCTAACATAACATACTAGTAAAAGTATGCGTCCACTCGCAAACCGTTGCAAGTATTTACATATAATATTACTTTTGATAGCTTCAATTTTAGAATTTAGTTTTTTTTTAATGTAAAATTGCTCACTATGTAAACTTTTAAAAAAACTTGTGAAATTGTACATCACTAACACAATATGTATATGATATTTTTATTATGTGTTTTGATTATTATTTTATGTTGAACTTATTACAGATTATAATATTGGATGTATATTTGTTTACTAAAACAATGTAAAAACCAAAGAATGTAAATGTAGAAAGAGGGAGAAAAAAAAATAAAAATAAATATCATATATTTTATTACATCATTTATATATAAAAATATATAAATAAATCCTACATATTACACTCTTTAGTTTTTATATCAATTAGTAAACAAATGTACATCCAATAATATAATCTTTAATAAACTCAACATGAAATAATAATCAAAACATGTAATAAAAGTGTCATATATTGTGTTAATGCTGTTTTTGGTATTACAGTTTCACAAGTTTTCTCAAAAGATTAAATAGTGAACATTTTCACATTAAAAAAAGAATTCATAAATTCATAAATTAATAAAAACCAATTTTTGAAGCCATCAAAAATAATAATATATATAGATACTTGCAATGGTTCACGATTAACGTTTACTAATATACTGTGGTGGTATCGCCACTGTTACACGAGCTGCGCTTTGCGCGCTTTCAGCGCGCGCGCTCGCCAGCGCCTGTACGTGTCACCGTTTCGAAAGGGCGACGCGGATGAACCTTTACTCGCACGCAACACGCAGCGTTCATAAGGATCTCCGGACGGCCCGATCAATCATCGTTCTAACAGAGAGAGAGCTTCTCAGGCCTATTTCTGATCATACTTACCCATTATATTGGCAAGCAGAGTGAGCTTTCTCAGGCCTCTGCATGCTTGAACACCTTTTTTTTGGAAGTCTATAGAGCAATTTGTTTAGGTAATACTGTAATACATAATATAAATTGCAAAATGGTGCAAAGAATTCACCGGAATATTATATGAATATCACGTGGATATATTTTTAGCGCCGTGCAATTTTCACCTGGAATCCACGTATTAATCCACGTTGTATTAATAATCGTATCCACGTGGATTCAACTACCGTTCATGATCGGATGTCCACTCGAAAATCCACGAGGATTCTATGTTGCTTATCTATGTGGCAGCGACGTGGATTTTACGGGCTGTTTTTGTCGGGAATCTTTTATACTAAAGCTCCTAGCTGATTTCTAAAAGCATAGTATTGTTCCCTGAAGTAATCACTGCTGTGCACCAAGCTTTTGCTTACAATACACACAACTTTTATATAAAGCAATTATTGTTACGAATCAACGTCAAAAGTCGATAATAAAACTGTAATTTTTTATTTTTTTCCATTTTCCGTATAAAGTTGCATACTCCGCACTACGTTATTGTCTATACTTTAATTGTTGAAATGGATATAATTCTATGCAATCAATAAAAAAATTAGTGCATGCGAAAAATAATCTCATTTGGTCGGTAAAACAGACGACTCCAGGATCCCCTTAAGATGTGCATTTGGTTTTATTCAGTTCACTGTTAAGCCGGGTCTACAATGAGTCGGTAGTCGGTAATCGGTAGTCTTAAGATCTCATCCAACCAATGAAATGGCGCCATACAGCTATTTCATTGGTTGGATAAGATCTTAAGACTACCGATTACCGACTACCGACTCATTGTAGGCCCGGCATTAAGGTGATGCTAAACCAAAGACCGAACTCCGATGCGGATCCTGTTTTACCGACTAAATGCACTTATCATATACGATTTACGCGACAAGAACACATCACTATACAGGGAATTTTAATAAGTGGATCAACGTTTTACCATAGGAGATGAGTTATCGACTGCAACTGTAATCAAAACGTTCCATAGATGACAGCTGCTTGGATCGACCGTGCATACTGAATATCCGAGTGTGATATACAATCAAGTTCTAAAGTATGAATTAAATTGCATATATCATTTTATAGAAGCTATACATGCTTAATTAATATATTTAACTCTTATATATTTAACTCTTTTCTTAAACGCGGTTTATTTTTGCGCGTTTTTATTTTTATATAACTTTCCTTACGCATTCTTAACAAATTAAAAACGAAATTCTTTTTATGCGATTTCTTATTATGCGGAACATATCTATCGCGTAAAAAGAAAATTAGATGTAAAATGCTATTCTTATAGAATACTATAAATGTTGTAGAGCGCAAAAAAATACTATTTTATAAAT
>JANQDE010000600.1:26444-48515 GCA_037157785.1 Cephalotes varians | reverse complement strand
AAGCGTGTTTCTCTATCTTATTAATATAACTTGTGAAAAGTAAAGGGTTGTTGTCCTTACAGAGGGTTGATCATTAATGAGTTACTTAAAAAATTTTTTTCTCAATTAAATAATCGAGTGTTGACTATGAGAGTATTACTAAAGTAAATTTTTAAAGCAAACTTGATAATTTTTTATACCCACTCATTTTTTCAAAATAATATTTATCGTTATAATGGGACAAAATTAAAACTGTTTTTTTTTTATTTAATAAAGGTTATTTTAAAATAAACTGAAATTTATAAAATAAATCATTTTTATTTTAAAATTTAGTTCTAAAATTTATTTTTGTAAGATTTTATTCGTCTTTGAAAAAAATTTAAATGTACGTACCATGAAGTTATATTTATTAACTTTATTTTATGATTAATTAATAAATACATTTTTTGAGTCATTTATAATTATTCTTTCGCCTTTATCTATAGCAGTGCTCGGAATTAAATGCACATTTCAGCCCGATTTCCGAGACGCACCCACCGTCCTCCCACTACCGCTCATAGCTCGACGGCCGAGCCGCCGATCGCTCACGTGACGCTGTGCCTCAGGAGCGTTGCGATAAGAAATATGCTGGAACCGTACCTTTCGGCAAATTATCATTAAAATATTTTCCTTCCTACATAATTTTTATTTTTATAACCAAATTCAATTTTCTGTTATTAACATATTATACATATTCTACGATACATTGTTTAACTATGAATAGGGGAAGGGTAGCTATGGTGGGCACCCTAACTTTGAGAGCTTATAAAAAATCAATTTCATACAATTAAAATACGCGAACCAGCTAAATGTGTAAGGAAGCAATCCAAGATTTTGTATTAATAGGTTAAAATTTTTCAGAAAATCTAACTTTTTTTAAATAAAAAAAATTCTGTGACTATCAAAATTGCCCGTCGTGCTTCCCCGGGTCCATATGAATGGGCAGGAGGAAGGCACGATGAGCATACTCAAACGTTTACTTTCAGCGACTGAATTAAAATACTTTTTTCATTACATTTGTATAAAACCTCAGGAAACGATGAATGCTAGTCACCTCTTGTATCTATTTCTACTGCTAAAACAATAAATAAATGTTTCATTATTTAATTTTAGTCAAATTTACATAGCTTGTGGAGTGGAATTTAATTATTTCAAGAAAAATAAGCGACTAAACTCGCTGTTCCCAGGGTCAGATGAGTTAGCCTGCTTGTGATTTGGAAGGGATGGTTTCTAGGGGTTGAGTGGGTTAAGGAGGGTAGGTGGATTAGCCCGCTTGTGGTGTGGAATTAGATTATTTCAAGAAAAATAAGCGATTAAAGTCGATGTTCCCAGGGTTAAGTGGTTTAGCCTGCTTGTGGTTTGGTAGTTTTCATCCTTAAAAATGGTTTTAAGCCGATATAAAAAAATACGTATCTAATATTTTTTAACATTTTACAAGTGTGCAAAGTTTCATTCAATTCGGTGAGTATCACTTGGATAGTGTTACTTGTAAGATTTACCAAGAGGCCGTTCAAATTATTTTTCGTAAATAATTTATTTTTATAAATAATTAAACATTAAATTTTTTAATATTAATGTATTATACATGTTCCCTATAATTGTGACAATAATATATAATAATTAAAGTTTTGACAACAGCCTTCCACATCACTCGTGATTATTGTTGATGCATATTAAAGTGATTTTCTCAGTAGACTTATTTCATTAAAAAATAATGAAGATGATATATAGCTAAATATATAGCTCAGAAAAGCGAAATTTTATGTCGTAAGATAATATAAAAATCATAATATAAAAACAAACGAGAAACCAGAGAAAACAGAAATAATAAATTTTTTTACAAAAGAATTAATTTGATTTTCTGAATCATTTGTATGATTTTTATTAAAAATATATATATATATATATCTACAGAGATTTTAAAATAACTAATTCGTGTCAACGAAGGGTAACAGTATATGGTTCAAGAATATTTTTTTGTTTCCATAAATTTATTTAGAAGAAAAACATTCGCATAAATATGTAGATCAAAACCTGAAGAAAATTTAAAGACCGCAATTTCCAAAAAGTGGATAACGCCATATTTGTGTCGTATTTCTTGATCCACGTATATTGAGCCGTATATAAATGATTACTTCTTTCTTTCTTAATGGAATAAGTCTTAGAGAAATCATTTAAAAAAAGCGCATCAACAGTAGTACTTCATAGATGAAGTATGGAAAGCTATTGAAAATTTTAATTATTACATAATTTAGTTGTCACAATTATATTATTATGGGGAACATATTTATACAGGATGTATAAAAAATACGGGACAACAAAATAAACTCGAAAACTAAGCATTTTAGAAAAAAGTATTTCAGATAAAAGTGTAGAATTTCAAAAGATCTATTTACTGGCGCTATTAATTTAACTTGGGTGGCGTCGCCAAGATCAGGACAAGGTGAATTTTTTAAATAGGTAAAAGTCGAAATGATAAGGCCAACACACGAGTAGACAGATGTTTGTATCAAATTAAAATATATTTAATCACATAATAATAATAATAATAATAATCAAAAACGTATACGTTTCGACCTCACAGGGTCTTCCTCATATAATAATAAGAAAAATAAGAATGTAATGTAATTATAAATAATCGATCCAAATAACGTTTTCGCAAGGTGGAAGGTCATAGCATAATTATTATAAAAATAATTATGACAAACCTGACATTAAGTAAATAGAAGTAAATAATCTATAATTCCGAGAGTCTTTGTTGATGCATGGTCCGTAGATATAAAATTTCAGTAGAAAAACGGTTCTTCATTGTTTGTGAGAACGATTGTGTCCAAAATTATAACAAAGTAATCCAAAATTAATAAGAGATGGTCAGTAAGATAAAATACATGCAAATATCAATCCTGGTAGTATAAAACAAATCGTCAACGCTGTGAAATCGTGTCAGTTAATAAAGTCTTTTTGGTGTTATAACGTCAATGTCAGATTCGCAAGTGACATAGATTAGTGTGATGGTCAAATAAATATTTTTAAATGGGATTCTTTATTTTTATTGCATATTTTTGTAGTTTTTCTTCCGACCTTTTCAAAGCGTTATAATTTTATCCACTTTAAGTAAGCCGATTCGATTTTTATTATCGAGCTTTTTATGATAAGATGTCTAGCCCACGAAGGGGCAAGATGATTTTGCCAACCAAGGCAAGATGATCATAAAGGAAAACGGCTAGAATTGAAAGCGCGTGTATCAAATGCTTAAATTGTTCACCATTCACTATTTGACAATGCATTCGATGATAAAAACTTGAAACAGCATTTGCTATGTATTCATTGATTATAAGTGCCGCTTCATCAAGGATCCAACGTAGATCATTTAGATTCTGAGATTTAGTTTTATGTATTCAATTTTTTAAATAATCCCAGAGAAAGTAGTTCAGAGGTGTCAAATCCGGTGACCGAGCTGGCCACTTGATCGTGTCTCTTCTTCTTATCCACCATTCAGGAAAAATTGTATCTAAATAATTACGAATGTTTTGTCCATAATGCGGTGCTGCACCATCTTGTTGAAACTACACTTGTTGAAAGTTTTCACCAATGATCGCGTTGATTGCAGGGATGATTTGATTTCTCTTATCTTCATATTTCTGGGTTGTCAAGTTGCCTTCAATAAAGAATGGTCTTATCAATCTGTTATTCAATATCTCTGCCCAAATATTCAATTTCTGTGGATATTGTTTCCGCATCCAGTGAGGGTTCGTATCTATTAACAATAGTTTAATTGAAACGTTGCTTCATCTAAGAAGACCATGTTAGATAAAAAGTCAAGTTTTGCATCTATTTTCGCTATCACAGAATACATCGATCAAAATTGTTTTTGTTTAGCTCATGAATAAAGCGCATTTTATAAAGGCGAAATTTATTCCGCCTTATTTTAATATCTTATGCACAGACATAGGATTTATTTCACGTTCTTGAGCAATTCTACGCACAGAAGTTGAGGATTCTCTACGAATGATTGTAAAATTCAGTTTCTTTTCTTCATTTGTTACTGATGGTGGCCTTCCTGTTTTAGGATGATTTTTAACGCTTCCAATCTCTTCAATCCGCCTTACAATTCTTTTAACAGTCGATTTCAAAATAAGAGTATTTTCATTTTGAGAAGTTATATTGAAAAGTTCGATTACATTTTGATACGATCTTAATCTATTATCCTAGCTCTCTCATCATCAAGAGAGATATTCTATTGCGTTCAGTAAGATGTTGCATCTTATCTGATGAAAATAATCGAGATGGAAGTTTTGAAATACGTATTCATACAAACTATCATGAATAACTATCAGCACTACTTTAAAGATATTTCAGAAATTAAATGGAAAAAATGTACAGAAATAAGCAAAATAAAAGTTGAGGAAATTCTTATGAAAGTATTTGAGAATAAAGAAAGAAAAAGTCAAGTCTAACGAATAAGCTAAGGAATAAAAAGATTTATCTAATGAATATAATTTATTAACTATATAACATAATTGATTAACTCGATTACAATAAGAAAAATTGTTTCCTAATACGAAACGCGTAATGTACAGCGTATTGGCGGTGCGTATTCTCATCAACAATGTGTTGCCGGTGCTTGCTAGCGTATCCCCACAACAACATGTTGCTGGCACTGAGTAGTATATCCTCACTAATAGCGCATTGCCAGCATTTGCTAGCGTGTCCCCACCAATTCTCATCATACGCTGTTAACATACTGTTTATTTGCAAATATCTTTGACTTGCACGGTGGTGTGATATGACAATTGGTCATATTAAGAAATAATGTAATTTTTTTAATGAAATTTTAACTTGCAAAATCCAATTTTAAAAATTGCTTGCGCATTGAACGATGTAAATTTGCTAATGCCAATGATACTAAATAATCTGAACTTCGTTAACTCATATATCAAAAAGTACTTTAGCAAAAAGATTTTTATTGTAATATTTTGAAAAGCTCTTGATACCTGTTATTAGCTCTTGATACCTGAAATCAAAAATAGGGTGTTCCATTTAAAAAGATTGATGTCACTTTGATGTGACCTTGGCAACACCATCCAAAATCAAACTAATAGCGCCAGTAAATAGATCTGTTTAAACCTACATTTTTTATCTGAAACACTTTTTCCTAAAATGCTTAGTTTTCGAGATATTTCGCCGTTCTGGTACTTTTTATACATCCTGTATAATATAATAATGTTGGAAAATTTAGTGTTTAATTATTTATAAAAATAAATCATTTAGTAAGAAAGATGATTTAATAATTAATGATTTGGTTGACATGATCCCTTGACGAATCGTATCCAATTGGATATGAAGATGTTCTTGAGGTAAAGCGTTAAAGGGCGATATGCGATTCGTCGAGCGTTGAGCGATAGTGTGAAGATAGTAGACGCCTCAAAAATCGATTCGAAATGTGCAACTCATGTCAAGTACTGATGTAAAGACATCTGGTTACACTGCGGAGTGCATTTTTCTTTGTTGTATCTCGCTTTTGCTAGATTACTTGAAGCACTAGTATTGATATATATTGACTATTGATATATTACTATATATATTCTAAAATTTATTGCTAGTGCAGAAAATCTTTAATGCGCATAACGTCATTTATAGATTTTCAGTGCTGGCAGTGAATTTTAGAAGGCTATAATGGCTATAATTAAAAATGAAATATACATTTCTCAATAAAATTAAAAGATCACTAAAAATTAGCGTTAAAAAGAACCAAATTCAAAGTTACGTATCTTTGTAAAAATGATTGCAGAGCGATGATTAAAAAAGCATCGAATATTAAATTTTCAAATGCTTCAAATCACTTCTCCGTAAAGATTTTATTACAAACAGCTAATTTCAAAATTGAAGAATAAATTTTTATTTGATGGTATGAGAGAAAATTTTTTCAGCAAATTTCTTTAACTGTATCGTGAAACTTAATATTTCCTTTTTGACTGTTTTTTTAATTATTATATACTCTATAATTTTTTTCATTGAGTTATGATGATTTAAAGAGAATAGTGTATTTTGAGATCTTTTCTCAAAAAACTTGTATCCTGCCGGTACTAGCATTACACGAGATATCTTACGGGGAAAATATACGCTTGGACTAACATGTGCATGCGTGCGTGCGTGCGCGCGCGCGCGCACGCGCCTGTCTGTCTAGAAGTAGTATGTAACAAGAGAGCACTGTTTGGATTGTAACAACAAAACATTTGAAAGTAAATGTTTAATGTTGTACGCCTTTCTCAATATGTACCGGTTATTGCGAAGAACATTATCACATGCCTCGGTGGTCGAATTGGTTAAGATATTTGCTCCAGATAGGCAGGAGGTCTATATTTTTAATAGTAAATCTTTGCAACCGTTTTTCTATTGGCGAAAGATCAAGATTTTGTGCAGATCATTCTAATATGTTTATTACATTTTCTTGTAAATATCTTGTAAGAATTTTTGTTTTGAGTAGAGATATATATTATTCTGTTAAAACCGTTTCCTATCAGTCGTTTCCTTTCTGAAATTATTATTTCTTTTAGTAAAGTTTAGTAAAGTTAAATTTGAGAATTTATTTTCCCTTTTAAAATTACAGTTTTCCCTACTCCAAAATGTGATACGCATCTTCAAGTCATAATATGTTCTATTTATTTTAATGTTAGTTTGGTACATTAATAGGATAAAAGTTATTCTTGTCTTTTCCAGACATATATTTCATGGTTATGCTTCACTCTAATGGATTCATCGGTCCAACAGATATTTTTCCAAAGTGTGTTAGGACTTGTTTATTATAAAAGTCCATTTGCTCTTTAAGATTTTTTTTATTCACGTAGAATAATTTTTTGGTGACGCATTCGTGTTTGCATGATGCTTGTAATCGACGGAAAATGATTTGCGATAGTGCATGATTTGCATTCTTACCCTTATGTAATAATTTTGAACGTATTTTCGGTAAAGGATAAAAAGAGATTTGATGATGAAATATTCAATAGTCTCTTCTCTATTCGAACATTAGTGACTTTTGGATGTTCCAATTTTGCAGCTGAAACTCGTTCATGATTCTTATAAGCAGCAACTATCTTAAAAATGGCTGCCAATGTTTTATTGAAATAACAATTTCTAATAATTTCTTGATATGTGTTTCGTTCATTTTTTTTTTTTTTTTATAAATGTTCTTCTCTTTTCGTTAATTAAATGTTTCTTTTCAGTCATTTTTTCGTATTAATTTTGAAAAAAGTACACGAATGCCAAACAGATATTAACAAATTGAAAAATGTATTTTAATAATATAATAATATAAACTTAATACATCGAAATGATTGTTAGACTCTATGAATTTGTAATATAACACAGATAATATAAAAATATATCTCAGTAACAGAAAATGAACACTCAAGATATTTATTTACTTTTGTAAGTACTGTGTTCTAATGAATCCGATATAACAATGTTAATAATAACAAAACAAATTCTTGAACGTGGAAAATGATGGAGAATCATTGCTTATTATTGTTGCTAGAATACTTTAGATTTGAAAAATCTATTCGAACATTACAAACATTTTTGTTTATTTATTTTTGTTACATACTGTAAATGTATATGCGCGTCTTAAAATTGTGTATTACCAATTCTATAACAAATTTCTTGACATCCCGCATGTTGGCAAATTATTGGATTGTTCGTTCTAATGGATTTTTATCAAATTTGTTAAAGAGCATCGCTCAATTACTGTAAATTTTGAGATTGATTGAGATTGATTGGGAAAATCTTTTAATCGATGATAAAATCCAATAAAATCCCAAATTTGTTCAATTGGGTTTAGCTCTGGACGTAATGATGGATGATCTGCGCATTAACATCGTTTCTTCATAAGAAATCTGTATCAGAATGGACACAAGTATTATCTTGCATCAGAATAAAATTTTCTCTCATAACATTTCGCAATAATAGAGAATTTCATCGACATAACGCGCACAATTAAGTTCTGTTAATAGTAACATCATAAATTCTGTGACGAAAAACAAAAATTTCTGTCCAAATCATAACAAAGTCACTTCCAAAAGCTCTTCATATCATGTGACATAATTCGTACTTTTTTCCACATCGATGTCAAACTCTAATATGATAATTTCCGTGTAAGATAAAACGCCTTTCATCAATGAATAAAATGCTCGTTTATTGTGTAATCTTGTACATAAATTTGTGCATTCTAGACGAGCACAACGATGATTTAATGTCAGCGTTAATGATCAGATCATCCGGCGACGATTGCATGAAAATGGTTTCAGATCCAGAAATCAAACTCGTTCCCACGTATATCTTAGAATAAGCGGCGACAGAACACAGATTTTTAAGGAAAAAAATCTGAAAATACACTCACTTCAAATCGTTATAACTCAGTAGAAAAAATATTATACAATAATAATTAAAAAAGCATTTTAAAGAGGAAAAGTTTCATGATACAATCAAAGAAATTTGCTGAAAAAATTTTGTTCTCTGTGTACACAATTAAAGTTGAAATTTATTCTTCAATCTTGCAAGGTTTACTTTAAGTTAGCGATGTTTGTAGTAAAATTAGAGAAGCGTAGTTTAAAACATTCGAAAATCGAGGATTTACGGTTTTTTAATCATTGCTATGCGATTATTTTTCACAAAGATGACTTTTGACTCTTTTTAGCGTTGATTTTAGGTAATCTTTTAATTTTGTTGAGAAGTATATGTATACAAAATTCTCTGCCAATTGGATGATTTTTTATTTTTAGATGACAATATAAAATATATATTTATTTATACTACTACTTATACAGCGTGTCTCTGCATTTTAAATAATGCATTAAGGGGGTAATGCGACTTTAGCGTCTGAAAAAAAGGCATGATTTTGATGATTTTTTTTATGCGCACAGTAAATCCAATACAAAATTCATTTCAAGGCTTTTGTTATACATGTTTTAAGTAGCAATTGAAAATTTTTTCATACTTGTTTGTGGCAAAATGGCGGCGCTAGAGCCCAGCAAAGAGAAGCTTTCTTTGTGAATAGTGGTATATGGGCGGAAAAATATTTCGTCTAATTTTCAATCTGGAACAGGGACGAAAAATTTGAATTCTATATATGATTCAGAGAAGTATGTATGGAAAAAAAAATTTTTTTAATGTTTGTGAAAATGGTGCTTGTTTGCAAAAATGTTTTCATTTTTCAATGAAAAATTACATAAAAAATTGTTTGTAAAAAAAAGTTCTCAATAAAACGGGAAATTCATACGTAGTTCTGTAGGAAATATAATTTTAAAGCTGCAGTCAAAATTTCAAATGAATCGATAAAGATTTCTCAGAGTTATGTTTCTGCCCGATTTGAAAAATGCAGTTTCGAGAAAAACGCGTTTAAAATTTTACTTATCATTTTTCCATAGTAAACTTTGATTTACGATCTGCGATGCCTGCGCTATACAACTGGCCTTCTTTAAAGTAAGAGCCTAGAGTTCCTTAGAATTCATAGGTAAGTTAATCCCTTCATTATTTCAGGTATGCGGGTCAAGACAATAGCGCACAAAGGCTCAGAAGAGGCTCGGAGCACTCTGCGCGCAGCTTACGTATATAAACCAGAATAAGCATTAAAAAAATTTTCCTCTCTCTATAAAACTCGTCAAACCTTATTCTTAAGACCTTTGGACATAATTTAAGCTAAAAAAATTTTTTTCGATTTTTTGAAAATTCTAGAGTGGTATTACCCCTTAAGATTTCTCGAAAACTATGATAGATACGGAAAAATATTTTAAACAAAAGTTGTATGGTTCGGAGGGGATCATAAGATGATACCATTGATTTAATCTTGAGTGGCGTCGTTAAGATCAGATCAAAGTCACATCGATTTTTTTAAGTGGAATACCATATTTTTGATTCCAGAATCTAATAGTTGATAGCAAGAGTTTTTCAAAATACTATAATGAAGTTCATTTTCATTAAGTACTTTTCGAGTTATGAGACTCGAAAGTTACAGTCTCCAGCATCAGAACCCTAAATTTATTAACGTTAAATTAAAATTTATAACGTCGCTTCTTGCATCAAAGATTCCCTCAGAAATGAATTAGATGTGATGGACCTGCAGTATGACCATTACGTTCTCCCGACCTATCTCCGCTTGATTTTTTTTCTAGAGTTTATTAAAAGATTGTTTTTGCACGAGCGCCGACAATGAAAAATGATATGAAAAAACGAATATCACAAGCATATCAAAAAGTTACTAGAAATTTGTTATTGAGTTCGATTCAGCATTACATTTTTCGGCTACAATATTGCATTGATGATCAAAGAAACTAACGTTTTTGAGCATTTATTAAATTCTAATTCTGCGTTTATTTTTAGTTCATTTTTTATGTACATAGTGTGTACTATAACATTAATAGCACGATAAAGCACCCCAACGTGAGAAGCAAGGAGACTCACCCAAGGTCAAATCAATAGTACCCTCTTATGTCCCCCTCCGACCCATACAATTTTTGTTTGAAACATTTTTCCATATCTACTATAGTTTTCAACAATAATCTTGAAAATCTTAATGCATTATTTAAAATGGGACCTGTATATATTGGGTTGTTACATAAGTTTTTTCGATTTTTTAAATCTTTTTTTCAATGAAACACATTTCTAAACAAAAGCTTTTATTAACAAATGTACTGCCCATTACTTTCTTCACTTTAGCCCAACGTTTAGGGAATTTCATAATGCCATCCCTCTAGAAGGTTTCTCGTTCATAAACATTCTTGTTCAAACGTTCTCGATCTTCAAGTTCGAACTTACCCTTTCTAAACCGAGCATATTACTTTTATACGACACGATCGGTAACTGCAGATGCCCATTGCGTATCTTTTCGACTGCTCGAGTCGCGTTTTTTTCTTTTCAGAAATAAGTATATGCCGAAAATGCTCGTTTTTTCTTTATTTTATCTCACAAAATTCATTAACTGAATCGCTAAATTGAAGAAACTGTATATTAAAGTATAGCTCTACAATACAACAAGCGTTAACAATGGCTGTGTTCAGCAGAGAAAGTAGTGGTGCAACTGTGATAAAATTCATGAATCTGATTGGCGTATGCTCTTAATCTTGACTGAATCTAAGAGCATAGACCAATCAGATTCACGAATTTTACAACAGTGCACCGCTGGATTCTTTTTCACCTAACCTTTTCCTTCCCGTTAAATACCAAAGTGAGCGCACAAAAATTTGGACAAACTTATGTAACAATCCAAAACTACATTTTCATCGAAAAACAATGAAATATTCAATTTTGACAAAAATTGGCAATACTATATTCCTATAATGCTTATTTGATAATAAAGCAATTACTTTATCACGACAAGAAGAAGCAAGAGCGCGAGACAGCGAAAGAATCTATCTGCTTAATCTATAATATTTTACGAAATGTAAATTGAAGCTAAAGAAAGAAAGAAAGTAACATTAAGAGAGTAACGTTGTTAGAAAGATCGTGTTGTTAAGAAATTTAATTTTTTCACGCATTTTGAAAATATAATTAAGACGAGCAAGGAATGTCTGGTGAAATAACAATACTCAATATTATTATTCGTTTCCTAACTAACATAGTTAAGTTCAAAACAGATAATAAATGTTAAAAAACCATTTTAAACGTTTAAAAAGAAATAAACGTTTAAATTTTATAAATTTTTTAAATTATTTAATAAACGTTATAAAAACTTTAATAAAAGTAACATTTAAAAATGTTTCTAACATCTATTTAACACCTTTTTTTATTATAAATTTATTAAAAATACCATTTTTATATGTTTATTTAACGTTTCTTTTTAGTTTAGTTTAAAAATATCATATATAAGATGGTATAAACGTACTTTTATTCGTTTATACGTTTTATAAATATATTTTTATACGTTTAAAAATTCAAACGTTTCTTAAACTTAACTGTTGTTTGGATTAGGTTTTACCTGATGGAATATCGGATGGATAATTAATAGTGGTTATGAGTAAAATGCGTTTTGTGGTGATAGCGAATTCACTATAGCTTCGTTCGATTTTGACGCTTACAGCGCTCGTAAGTATCATTTAACCTTATATTTAATATGTGATAAACAACAAGGATGAAACGATTTCAAGAACCCTGTAAGCATAAAACCGAATGTAGCCTTTCTATCTCGATTTACATGCAATTGTTTTTAGAAATACGTCGTGCGACCGTATTGTTTAACGTATCTCACAATTAGATAAAATATGGGTATTACACATTTCATTTAAGCTTGTTTTACATTTCGTACCGATATTCCAGCAATACACAGCAAGGTTTTGAAAAAAATCATATCTTTGAAAAAAATTTCGGACACGGCAATACTTATGTCAGATATTTCGATTTTTAAAATCAAAGATTATAAAAATTAGAAAGAATCACGAATGTTTTTGCAGTTTACGTTCACTTATCGTCAACAAATTCGCCGTAATCTTTCATAAAAGTTATTTCTTTAAGTGTAACATTGCGAAACGTAATACAATACTCCATTATAAATCTGATATATATATTACATAAAAATCATTTTGTACATCGATATCGTATCTAAGCTATACAGATCTAAGATATTACATTTATTTTTATTTTTTGTTTCTTTATTTCATAAAGTCAATATTAAAAATTCTTCTACTTTTGCATATCGTTTTATAAACTTACTCAACGAATGAAAATAATTTTGTTGATGAAAAATTTATACGTAGATGTAAATTTTAAATCATGTATGTACGCTACTCATCATTTTCCTTGCACGAGACATTTTAATTCAGATATATAAATGCGTCAATCTGAATAAGCATAATTATCCCAATTACTTTTTATGAAATTTGAAATCTAATGTCAAGTGCGTGACATGCTATATATATTTTTTTGGACACCCATTAAATTTGACTTATCTCGATGTGTGGAAAAATGTGGAAACGAATTAAGAGACGCATTTTGCATTGTTTTGTTCAGCATGTATATTCTCCGTTTCTCCACTGCATACATTCACTGTAGGAGCAAATTAGAAGTCGAAAGAGAAACGTTTACATTTTTTCGAACGCAGCCATGGCAGAGAAGAGCTCGGGAATTATGTAATTATACGTACGTGTGTTACGTATGTGTATCAGTATTTTGAGATAGAATATTTTTAAAGAGACACATTTGCCATGAGTAATCATTTCGCCCGACTTTCTCTGTCGCCGCCTATTTGTCAAATTTAATTGATGATGAATAAAAAAAAGTAACAAAGCATTTTTTTAAATTAAATTGAAATAAATAAAGTTGTCTGAGTTTTGTGTTTCTATTCTATTATCCTGCCCGAATTCTTTTTGATAAACTGTTGAGCTTGACGTCAATTAAATCATTACAAAATTATCTTTTTAAAAAAGGTAAAAAAAGGGTCAAATATAGCTGCGCTTTTCGAACAAAAATTGTATCAAATTAAAAAATAAAATCCACAAATGATAGTTTTTTGTTAAAAAAACAAAATCTATTCTTATAAAAAAAATGATACCACAAAATTACCTTATCTAACTCAATTATAGTGATACATATCATTTGTATACAAAATTTGATATCAAAATAATTGGCGTCAAGTTACAAAAATTGTGTTATCTTGTTCAAATAATGTATATCTTAAAGAAAAAACTTGTACCAAGTTAAAATGTTAAAACCTAAATGATATTTTTAATTTTTAAATTAATTTAAATGAAATTAATTTTAATTAATTTTAATTTAATTTTTAAAATATAAAATCTAATGATATATTTTTGTATCCATTCAAAATTCTTTCTTTTTCAAATGTAAATGATAGTAGTGATATTTAACGTTGAAATATTATTACATTATTGCCTTACTTTACTCAACTTAAGTGTTATCACAAAGAATTAAAAAAGAACAGTACAAAATAAAAAAATTTATTTAAAAACAAAATTTTTTATTTATTTATATTATTTTATTTATACTATGTAGAAACACTGCTGGACCAAACAAAGAAAACAATGAAAATAATTTGAAAGTAATAATAAATTTAATCTGAATTTTACAATAGTACAGATATGTTATATAAAAGCAAGTGTTTTTATATAAAAAGTTTTGTTTTACCTATATTTGACACCCTTTTTTCAAAAAAATAATTTTATAATGATATCATGCATTTTATACTGTTAAGCATCTTATAAACAGTATATATATTTTATTTTTTGTATTTGTTACGATAGATTGTTACATAAGATGTAAATAATTAATGCTATTGTTATGCCGCTCCGGCATTGGAGTTCGTTCTCTGCGAGAGAACACAAACACAAACTCCGGTTTTATATAAAAAAAAAGAAATTTTTATTGAAATCTAATTGTTACAATGTTTAATTTACGACCGACGGACTGGATGACAATCTTCGAACTAATCCGCTCTTGCCTTTTTCTGTCGATTTTTATACTGATCATTCTTCATCTCGGATCAGCGTTTTCGGTAGTTTAACTAGGTTGCTTCGGTCGGTATTTAAGGAATACCTGGTCGCGTGATTGCTATATTCTATTATCTTATTAATGTTATAATAAGATTGCTAGGCCAAAGTTTAAATCGCGTTACTTAATTATCTTCTAGAATTGTTTTACTTAATTAAATTATTTCACGTAATTAAAGAAGCATCTAAAAGTCAAAACTAGATCTTCGTGCTAAAGTTTCTTGTGTGATTTTATATACATTTTCAAGTTCAACCAAACTGTGCGCCAAAATTTTTTTCGTTTTTAAAACACAGTTATAAACCGAACAAGAGTAGTAATATCACGATATTAAATTGATAATCAATTTAATAATAATGATGCTAACAAGTATCCCCTCAATTTAATATCGTGATATTACTATTCTGTTATGTTTATAGCTGTGTTTTAAGAATGAAAAAATTTCGACGCGCAGTTTGGTTGAACTGGAAAAATGTATATAAAATCACACAAGAAACTTTAGCACAAAGATAACAGTGCTTGAGCCTATAGGATACATAATATATTTATTTTAAAATATACTGTTGCGCGCGCCAACGGTCACTCGCGCACACACTCTCGCACTCGCGCAGGGCTCGCGTAAATTAGGAGAGACAAAGCGTAAATGTATAAAATCTTTATTGCCAACGGGCACAAAAGTAACACACAAGAATTCGTCAAACGTCCTGCTCTTTTCGAACAGCGTGAACCACTCAACTCCAAACGTTGTTGATTTTCCTTGGCAACCAGCGCTGACTCGCGCGGTCGAGGAGTATACCGGGTCGACCGCACAACATTATCCTCCTTCTTCAAGATTGTCGCCTCGACAATCCAAGAGGCAATCTTGGCACGAGCCCCCTTCTAAGAGCTCGATTTGGAGTTCCAGACGCTCTCTTGCCCTTCCTAAGACAGAATCTTCAGGTTACCAGGCAGCGTCCCTCCGCTCAGCTCCGTGGAATTGACTCCTACCGGGGAGTTGGCCAGACTCCCCAAAGCCAGACTCCCCAAAGCCTCCACTTGGGTTAGCTCCTCGTCACCCGTGCTCCTCTTCCAGCTTGAGCCTTGCGCTCTTCTCTCTTGTGCTTGAGTACTTCTTTCTTGATCTTCGGTTCAGGGGAGGGAATTTTTCTGTGGACCCATTACCTTTAAGGCTCCCCTGTCCCTGCCACGGCATTCGCCTTACACTCATGGAAAAAACCACGGTCAAAAACCATGAGCGAAGCAGACTTCGTAAAAAAAAACCTCTTCGGCCAGGGAATTCTTGTCCCCACTGGAGCCGGATCTCAATCCTTCTCCCCGAAGACCAGAACCTTCCCTGAAAATTACAAATAAAAGCAGACCAACGACTTAACACAAATAACTTAAATTTTAACAAAACATTCTTTAATTGGGGGCTTCTCAAAAACAGTTGATTTCACTCCCCTGAAGCTCAACTATTCCCCTTTTTCCTTATTCTCCGGGCAATTGACGCGGAAATGCCCCTTTCCCCCACACTTCCAACATTCTTTCGGATTTTTATTCTTTAAATTGCTATCTCCAGATTTTTCTTTCTCCTTCCCATTACTCCCCTCCTTTTTCCTCTCTCCGTTTTCCTTAACTCTATTATCAAATCCCGATTGCGATTTAAAATCATTTTCCCTTTGAAACTCATCCGCGCGAATAATTTTTATTGCCTTCACCCTTTCAATGGCTAATCTCAAGGAAGTTACCCCTTCTAATTGTAACGTACGCYTAATAAAACTATCAGAAATAGCGGACACAAATTGAGCGCACGCTATTTTATCACGAACATTTAAAGGGCACTCCGGATACGCTAAACGAGAGAGATAACCTCTCGAGATCCGCTCCGAGGGCTGCAAAATCTTCCCCAAAATTTTGCTTTCTGCTCGTAAATTAAGTATAATAATTTTGAGCATTCAAATTTTCCCCGAAACGTAACTCTAATTTAGAMACTAATTCAGGAAATTCYAACTTCTCCAAATTYTYWATTGATTCTAAAACCGAACGCGCCTCCCCTCTTAAATTCGACGCCAAGACGTAAGCTTTCGCTCCGTCATCCCATCGATTCGCACGAGCTACCAAATTAAATTGCGCAAGAAACTCGCGCAAAGAGGCCGTCCCATCAAATGTATCGGGTTTAAATTTATAAGTAAACTGTTCCCGTGAAAACGCGTTCATCCCCGAGAACCCGAAATTTGTATTTAAACCCCCGCAGCCACAAAATTCGTTTCCGCACCATTATTACAAGGAAATTGGAATCGACTTAGCTGTGACTCCCGAAATTGGCGAAGCTGCTCTGCCTGACGCTCGATCCTTGTAACAAGTTCATCCTCTCGGCGCGTCATCTCCTCCCTCAAAGCGCGCAGCTCCGCGAGGACAGTCTGTTCGGCGGACGCCTCCTGAACGTCCTCCAGCGTCCTCTCCTTGACGGGGCACGCCGGCCCTCTCCCGAAGCGGCGACAACCTCCGCAGATCTCGCAGCATCCGCAGAGTCCGTTGCAGAAGCACGAAATGTCGTCGTCATCTCTCACACACACTCAACGATCCGCTCGTCGATCCCGCGCGTCGTTCCGCGCGACGATCCGCTCGTCGATCCCGCGCGTCGATCCGCTCGTCGATCCGCTCGTCGATCCCGGACGAGCCCCCAAAATGTTGCGCGCGCCAACGGTCACTCGCACACACACTCTCGCACTCGCGCAGGGCTCGCGTAAATTAGGAGAGACAAAGCGTAAATGTATAAAGATCTTTATTGCCAACGGGCACAAAAGTAACACAAGAATTCGTCAAACGTCCTGCTCTTTTCGAACAGCGTGAACCACTCAACTCCAAACGTTGTTGATTTTCCTTGGCAACCAGCGCTGACTCGCGCGGTCGAGGAGTATACCGGGTCGACCGCACAACAATACTATTCTCTTCTTAATGCTGATCGTATGCGCTTATTGCTTTGTAACCGTCTTACTTAATTTTCAATAAACAGTTTTATTCGGTTTGTGCACGGCAAAAAAAATTTACTTGTTTCAAGTAAAAACATTTTCTTGAAATATAATTTATAAATTGAATGAATTAATTATTTGCAACAATAAATTTGATTTTTATTCCAATGAAATATTATCTTGAAAGCAAATAATTTGTTAATGAAGATAATGTTTCATTGGAACAAAAATACAATTATTTGTCAGTAGGAAATTATTTTATTAAATCTAATAAATGTAATTACTTAAATCTGACAGATATTAATAAGACATATTTTTCTTCAATTTATGACATGAATACTTGAAATAATACATTGATTACTTGTATCAATTAATACATATATACAGGGTGTCCCAAAATTAACGCAAGATTTGAATTTGCCGCCATTCGTGCAGTAAAGTGTTGGCAACCCCAAAAAAAAAACAATTCGACAGCTGACAGTTTAGGGTTAGTAAAAATATTCCATAAATAACCCTATCCTATGTACTTTATGATTAAATAAAAAAATAACAATCAAAAGACTAAAACTGTGTTTTCTATTTAATTCAAATCTTGCGTTAATTTTGGGACACCCTGTATCTTAAAACACACGAAAGATCTTGTTAAAGAGAACGGAGGAAGAGAGAGAGAGAAATATAATACAGGGTGTCTCAAAATTAACGCAAGATTTGAATTAAATAGAAAACAACCAAGCTTTCATTATTTTTGAAATATTGTTCAATAATGAAGACACGTTGTTCTATCGTGTAACGCTCCATTTTTACTAACCCTAAACTGTCAGCTGTCGAATTGTTTTTTTTTTTGGGTTGCCAACACTTTACTGCACGAATGGCGGCAAATTCAAATCTTGCGTTAATTTTGGGACACCCTGTATAACAATATAATTATTTATAATAATTTCTTGCCGCAAGTACTAAATTTACTTAAAAGAAATAAATTTAAGAATTACTATAAGGCAAAAATTACTATAAAGCAAAAATAATTATAAAGCAAAAATTAAAGAAAAAAATTTGTTTTGACATAAGAAGAACGTTTTTGGAATCTATAAATTTATCTTTTTGATCTAATAAATTAGTTTTACTTGATGGTTTTTATCTCAAAAACATAAATTCTTGTTTCTTCATAACTTCTGTCTTTTACATATTTTACATATTTTACATATTTTACATATTTTAAATAAAATATTTTTTATTATAATAACGTAATTCATTAATTAAAAAAAAAGTATATAGAAGAGTCTATGTCAAAAACTCAATATCATTATTCGTTTGACACGTGATTTGCTTAATCCACATATTCGATATCTATTTGTTACGAACATGTACTGCCGCGTCGATGATAGTGAATAATGTTGCTCACGCATTATAGCTCAACATCAGAGCTCTTGAAGCTTTTGATATCTGTTTTAAATCATATCACGTTTTCCACGTAAAATATCCGGTTTTTTCAGAACATTTATGGTTACTATTTCAAAGAGGTTTATATAAGTTTGCGACTAAGTGGGATAAAATTATATCACATACTGAGAATTTAATTGATTACATAAACAAGACATACAAGAATACACAGCAAGTTGAAGAAATATAAGAATATGACTATGTGAATATTTATTTAATATGACTATTTATCATAAAAAATATGAAACTACAGTCAAATTATTTTTTTTATAAAGAAAAGTTTATACAAAAAATGCACAATTTGCTTTAAAATATCTTTTTACATATTTTTCATTATCTTTATCATTTATTAAATCATAAAACAACGAATGGCACTTATGTTTATAATTAAATTACACTTTCTATTTTAAAATTATAAATTTGATTTCAAAACACATAATACATATGAAAAATTTAGTTTATTCTGTTACAGTTGCAATATACTATAAATATTTTTAATCTTTAAATTAGGAAAATGTGTAACATTACTTGTATGTTTTGTGAAAAACTATTTTCTTCTTTATCAGAATTAAGTAATCACGCTAGAATATCTCATAAAGCGTTAATGAATTCACAAATAAAAAGCAATATAGGCACTTGTACAAGAACATATCATAAATTCCAATTGCTATTAAAACATATTAGGTCTGAACATTCAGATATTATACAAAAAGATTATATTAAGAAAAATTTAAAAGATAGTGAAAGAAAAATGTTATTGTTATAAGACAATAAACGCGAGTGTAATTTGAACAACATGCATGATAGTGATTTGATAAGTTCCAATAACTTAACTGAAAGAAAAAATGAAAAAAATTTTTTTAAATTTCAACATAATATTATGTTTTTTGCAACAAAATTTATAGCTAAACTTTATTCAGAAAATAGTATTAACAGAAAAACTATTTATGAAATTATATTTTCTATCAATACGTTCTTCTTCTCGATTTGTTTAAATCAATTACAATCTGAATATGAACAACTAGCAGATCTATGTAAAAAAATAGAAGTTATGAAAAAATCTTTACAAGTTTTCAAGACTGAACACATGACGTTTAAATTTTTTAGAGACAATAGTTTTTTATTCATGCCCAAGAAAATAATTATTGCATCTTCTCTTTCATTACGCAAATGCAAACATACCACACAATTATTAACAAAAAAGACGAATATTGTTACAATATCTTTGAATTTAGTGTTAAAAAAATTTTTGGAAATGCCTCATGTTTTTGATAAAATTATATCTTTTATGAGAAGTTGTACAGATTGTTTTGTAATAAAATCAATAACACAAGGTACAATATGGAAATCTCAAAAAACAAACACTGAAAACATAAAAATACCTTTGACTTTATTTTTCGATGACGTCGAAGTAAATAATCCTTTAGGATCACATAAAGGTCTTAATAAAATTGGAACAGTTTATTGTACAATATCTTGCTTACCACCTGAATATGCAAGTATGTTAGAAAGTATAGTAGAAAATATCTTTTTACTGCAGATCCATAAGTATACAGATCATAAATGTTTTGGTAATGAAAGAATATTTCACAATATTGTTAAACAATTAATTGATTTAGAAAATAAGGGCTTAATAATAAATGTTTGCGGTAAAGAATATACAATTTTCTTTTATCTTACATATATAGCGGGAGATAACTTAGGATTAAATAGCATTTTAGGTTTTAATAAAAGTTTTAATTCTATGTACAGTTGCAGAATTTGCACTGCTTCCAAAACAGAATATCAAAAACAATTTGTAGAAAATTCTCAACTAATTAGAAAAATTGAAAGTTATTCGGAACATTACAATAAAAAGATGTTTGGTGTTCAAGAACCTTGTATTTTCAATAAAATACCTGCTTTTCATTTATTAAATAACTTATCCGTAGATCCAATGCATGATTTGCTTGAAGGTATATGTAGATATGATATAGGAAAAATTCTGAATAATTTTATTAATGTTGAAAAATTATTTACATTACAACACTTAAATAATCGATTGAGTAATTATGAACGCATATCTTGTGATAAAAACATTACTCCAATATCACAAGTTGATTCAATAAGAAATGAACTTGTAATTTTATTTGCTTCAGAAATGTCATTTTTAATTAATAACTTTTGTCTACTAATTGGTAATTTAATTCCTATGAAAAACAAATTTTGGGAACTATACTTATTTCTCAGAAAAATAGTATGTATTACCACATTAGATACGTTGACATTAGATACTCATCGATTACTTGAAATATATGTATATAATAAAATATTTGAAGTTGCACATAAATCTTTTCGGAAATAATTTAAAACCAAAACATCACAAATTGGTTCATTATTCACGAATAATTGAAAAATATGAACCATTAAAGCATCTATCATGCATGAGGTTTGAAGCTAAGCACAAACAAGTGATTGGTTATTCAAAGACAATGTGTTCTCGAAAAAATATAGCTTATTTATTAGCATTAAAACATCAATTGAAACTTTGTTATAGATTCGTATGTAATGAAGGTTTTATTAATCGCATATCTCATGATACTACAATTGGAAACTTTAGTAATACGAATGAGAATGGTTATGTTTAAAATCAACAATTTCATTTGAAAAATATAGAAATTTTCAATGCTTTAACTGGATTCAGTTGAATGGTACGAGATATGAGATTAACAATATAATACAAACAATAATATTATACAAATAAGATTATCGACAATGGACCTATAACTTTTGGAAAAATTAACATCATTATGTTAGATTCTAAGAATCATAAAGTTTATTTTGTTTACACACATTTTTTGGTGATAGGATATTCAGAACATTTGACTCCTTATGAACTCGAATTGACAAAAAAAATTGAATGCGAAAATCAAGATAATTTGAAAGATTATAAAACTTACATTACACACATACTTAATGATAAAATTTATATAACAAAAAACAATTTTTAATTTATTTTACATTAATTTCTTCTAATAACTTTGTAATGCTTTTATTTTTCTATATGTGGATTTTTTACTATTTTATATATATATATATATATACATATATATATACAGAGTGGGCCATTTTAATCCATCCACGCAAATAACTCCTAAGGTATAGGTGATAGCGAAAAATAACTCGTACAAAAGTTGTA
>JANQDE010000599.1:32555-46578 GCA_037157785.1 Cephalotes varians | reverse complement strand
ATTTTAATTCGTCGAAATTCAACTCACCATGATTCTGCACGGATTCTAGTACAGAACGTGCCTTTGCCCGCAAAACCGAGGCCAACGCCAAGGTTTTCGAAGCATTGTTCCATCGGTTCGCGCTAGCGATTATTTCAAACTGCGAAAGAAATTCTCTCCACGGGACGGTACCGTCATAAGTATCGGGTTTCAATTTTAACATTGATTCCGCGCGCACGTCCCCCCACGCAGACGCGACACCCGCCCCGACACACGCCGATTCTCGCGCCCCGATATTATTGGACTTAGCTGTGTCGTCGCCGTTGCAGCTCGAAGAAGCTGAATCTCCTCGTCCCGCTGACGGATAGCCGTCTCGAGCTGCTCCTCCTTGCACGCGTAAGCCTCGCGCATCTGACGAACCTCCTGCAGCACCGCTTGGAGCATCGTCTCCGTCGAGAGCTCAGGGGTTCCCTCGCGTTGTCGTTTTCGAGTAGAAGGACCGGAAGACATCGTTGTTCCGTCTGTTGTCTCGCGCGTCGATCCGCTCGTCGATCCCGAACGAGCCCCCAAAATGTTGCGCGTATCTCTCCGTACACACACGCGCGTCAAACACACTCACTCGCGGGAACACTCGCACACAAGGAAGGACGGAACGGGATTTAAAAGAACACAAACTTTATTAGTAACTCTTTACAGAAAGTAACTCTTYGACTCTCCACACCACGTCAAAACTCCRTTCCAAACAAMCYCTCCTTCTTGATACTCTCCATGACAACGAGGATTCACGCGAATATAGAGGCTATTCGCGCGAACGGAGAGTTCACCGGGTGGCGCACGCAACAATATATTTAAGAATTACATTGATGACTCGGTTTCGTTTTAATTTAAGCCATCTTCAGCTATTGATGGTGTCGAATTAAAACCCAATGCAAAATGTGGATCATTTCATCTGGCACATCGGCCGCGAATCCACAATGTTCGTTGTGTTCCTCTGTTTATCAGTTAGTAGTTTGATAATATCTAGTGTGTAACAATAGTAGTTAGTTTTTTATATATTGGGAGGAACATTACTCCATTAATTTTCGCTTACCCGATGTAGCCAGAAATCTTAATGTCTATATTTAATTRTTAAAGCGCAATTATTGATATGTTAAAAGTACATGTTGTCTTGTGAGTAGTTTACTTATAACTAACTCGGTATTTTAAATATTAAAGCACTCAAAGTTCATATAAGTCAAAATTAAAAACAAACAATTCAGATCACTTATACATACATAATTGAATAACTACGTCATTATTACTTTCTATTACTTTCTATTACAAAGATATATGGTTAGATAATTGTCTGTTTCTTTATTTTATTTAAAATTTACGTGTTCCAAGACCTCTGTATCTGTTTGTAAATTTAGGGAATTATTTTGTAATTTTATGTAAATCATCTCTGATATTAATCTTTTGTAATATTGTTTTTCTTTATCTAGTATTATCCCATTCAAATTCGTGATTAGATTCAAGTCTGTGTTTTGTAATAACCGAATGATTACTAGTTTTTTTAATATCTTTTTGATGTTCAGCTGCTCTAGTATTTAATCTTCTTTTAGTTTGTCCCATGTATGAAACGTCGCAATTTTTACATTTTAATTTATACACCACATTCTTATTGTGACCTATCGGAAGAGCATCCTTTTGAGTTTTTATCATCCTCCCCAATTTATGCAGACCAAAAAATGCYATTTTTGTTTTTAAATTTTTAGTTATATTTTTAAATTTTTCGGTCAGCTTTGGTATAAAGGGAATTAAAAACCACTCTTTTTGAACCGCATCAATTGTATTATTTAGATTTTGTTTTTTCGTCCTTTTATTAAATAAGTTCTTTAATCTAATAGAAATTGTGTCAAAAATAAATTTGAGAGAATAACCATGTTCGATAGCGAATGAGGATTCGAGGTACAGCCAACACTCACATTGATAAATCGATCATGAATACAATGTTTATTAAAAGATGAATTAGTTTCCGCACAAAACTTATAACTAACAAAATATGAAGTAAATTTGACGTATTTCACAAATATAAAACATACACTTAGTAAGGTGAAATATATTACGTCATCGGTAATCAAGTCGGAGAAGACAATAGAGAATTAATACTAAGGTTATACAATATTAGTCAATAATGATTTTTGACAAAGGTTAGTCTCTAGTTATTGGATCAATTTAATTGAAGTTCATATAAATGATGAATTGAAGTAAAGAACTTTAGAACAATAAAATAAAAACACTGAGTCTATGAAGATATAGCAACATTTAAACACTAATTTAAACTCTTCAATCATTTATGTTATTATCAACAATCTTATGAACGTTTCTATTTAGATGTGTTATTTAACTGTTAAATCATATCTGAAAGCATCACGTAGATGAACAGTGTTGGGCACTTAATCGAATAATAAAGTTATAATTATCTCAATTATATTAATGAATGATAAAGGAAATATCAAGAATGTTCGTTTACAATATCCATAAAATAATAATATTGTTGTGGGTTCCGGGAAGCAGTGCGGGGAAAGAATTAACACTTTTCACTTTTCACGGAAATTACACTTTATTACAAAATAAAATGGGTTACGTTTACACAGTGTCTTATTTTATTGCGCCCGAGATCGACTCCCCCAATTTCTCTCTTAACTTCTGTATCTTTCTTTTGACTTTTGACTCCTTGCTTCTGTCCGGACGGTTATATAGATCCGTTTGGTTCCGTATTTACTTGCTGCGGTCGGCATTCGGAGAACCGACCGCGCCAAGTACGTGATGCATTACTATTACGTTACGAGGTCACGTATTATTAATTTTAATTACTTCTTTTCCTGATTAATCCCGTTTCCTTGTTTTAATTCCTGTTTAATGTAGCACTGTATCTTAGCCTCGTAACAGTATCATAAATAAATCGTTAATATCGTCGATATAATAAGCAATAAAATTACATAAATAATAAGTACGTAAGCGATAAATAACACATAGGGTATAAGCAAGTAAGTAATAATTGACACAACTGGTATAATCAAATAAGCAATAAATAACGCATATGGTATGAATAAATAAGCAATCAGTAGTATATGTATTATGCACAAGTAAGCAATCAGTAGTGCATGTATTATGCACAAGTAAACAATCAGTAGTGCATGTATTATACGCAAGTAGGCAATGAATAGTGTATGTATTATACACCAGTAAGCAATAAGTAGTGTATGTATTATACACAAGTAAGCAATGAGTAGTGTATGTATTATACACCAGTAAGCAATAAGTAGTGTATGTATTATACACAAGTAACCAATGAGTAGTGTATGTTTTATACACCAGTAAGCAATGAGTAGTGTATGTATTATACACCAGTAAAGCAATGACTCATATATTATGCGCAAGTGAACAATCGGTAATGCATATATTATGCACAAGTAAGCAATCAGTAATGCATATAGTATGCACAAATACTCAATCACGCATGAGCAATTGATAACCCTAATGGTGAGCCGTATGTACTATGTAGATCGCACTTAGATAATGAATCATTTACGATACGGTAAGTAACAGCAAATGAATGCCATATGCGATGTACACAATATTTTCAAATTTAATACACCATGTAATGCTTGAGCATCACCAAAATGGTGGCCGTATCTAATGCGTACATTAGTCAACTAAATATGCCATACGAAAACAATTTGTATATCCTCATTCCCACAAAACGTGGAAGGAAGAATGTCTATTAAAGACTTACTCATGCAATAACGTCTCATATATGAAATATAAAGAAAGCAATACTTATCCCGTGAAGCGGATCATTGTCTATGGCGTCTATCATTGAAGCGCTCGTCACAAGGATCCAAGAGTAGCCCTTCCAAATCTCAATCTTAAGCGTATTTCAGAACTGTGTGCATTACAGATGTATAACTGGGTTGATCATCCGCAGACACAGGAATCGCATTACGATGTTAATGCCAGGCAGCACATCCTTCAAGGCTTAGTTTTCGAAAGACCACAATTTGACGAGTCTTGATCACACACAGCAAGCAAGCGAACAACGGCAAGCCGGACAAGCGAATGTGACAATGAAAGTAGTTTCCCGTGAAGAAGCCGGAAGGAGCAATAATCCTCCGCCTCGCGACAGCCTTGACCGCCATCTATTCGCTTCAACAATATACTCTATGCTGTGTGCTGCCTAGACACTTACGACCTCGCGCGCGACTTAAAAATACTGCTATTCTTCTAACAACCATTAGCTAAGAATGTCTCTATAATAAAATTGAAATTCTTTTGATGGAATCTCGGATTCGACAGTAAGAATACCCTGTCAATCATGCTGATCAACACTCTTCTCTTTTGGGAGGAGGGTGTTGTGACAAGTAACTTAGGTCTCTACCCGAAAATGTTGGTTTCCTATATAAGTTAAATTCTAAAGAATTATTGTTGTTCATCATAATCGTCACATCTAAGAAATTCAATTTTTTACCGCCTATTTCCATTGTATATTGTAACCTTGGATGGAATGAATTAAATGTATCAAGTACAACTTGTGATTTTTGACTCGGAACAGCCATTGCGGCAATTGGGCCAGAATTTTTCCATTCTAACTTTTAATATGAACAATAACATCATCTAGTTAACTAAGAATATTGAAAATAATATAATAAAACTACATCCTGACACACAAAAAGAAATAAGAAATAGATCGGTGCCTTTGATACATAATCTCATGTCATTCTCGTTTCATGGAGACACTAATGATCATAGGTATTATGTCCTTTCGATGTAGACGGAGGTGGAGAAAAAGATGCTTAAATCACAAACTCTTTGTCGATGATTCTAATAAAAAGGAATAGCGATGTGTTATTCAAAAGACGGAACCCCTTCTATGGACACAACAGTTCTCCCACGCTTATTTGAAAGTAACTGATAGTACAATACAATAGGTTCTTTAAATTTAAAAGTTAATGACAGTACAGTGTCTTGAATTAAAGTTGCTTGAACAGCAAAAAAACAGAAAAACAAAAATATGGAATTAAGTTTAATGTTGATAGTAGTCTTTGAATCGCTCCGGCACTTTCCTGGCTCTTTGCGATCTACGCACGTCCTGCTGCGAAGGCCCTGGCTCTTCCTGTCTGCACGGCTGTTCACCAGCCGATCCATCCGGGGCATTGTTATTATTGTTGCCGTTATTCGGCGTATGGTCATCTTGTATGAATTCACCGTCAACTAGGATATTGTCGTTTAGCTCTTGCACGACATTCCCTTTACCTTGCGTTTCATCGGGACAACACTCTGTTTTATTGGAAAACCTTACAGTCTTCATTGGTTTTTTGACTCGATGCTGCGTCTTCTTGCTTCCCTTCCACATAGCAGTGTCGAAGCTGATCGATATGTCTCTTAAGCGTATATCCACTATCTAGCCGGATTAAGTAGTGCAGTCTTCCAAACTTCTTAATGATTGTTCCAAATCGCCAAGTTGCTTTATTGTTTGCAACTCATCTAGCTTGAACACGGTCTCCCACGCTTAGATTTCGGACCCGTGGTTTTGTTGCTATGTCAGTGGCAGGCTGTTCTCTGAACGGTTTAAGTGCGTCTAATTTGAGTCGAAGATTCCTTCCCAGGTAACGTTCGGATGGTGTTATTCCACACGCTAATGGTGTCGCTCGATACCGGTATAGAATTTCGTTTAATTTCGTTGCTATGGATGACTTTTCATTTGACATGGCGGCTAATTTCATTTTTAAAGTTTGAATCGTTCGCTCGGCCAGTCCATTTGTTGCAGGGTGTCCGGGTGCTATGAATGTCTGAAAAATTCCATGTTCGTTGCAGAATTTTTTAAAATGCTCACTCTGGAAAATAGTGGCATTGTCAGAGACTATAATTCGTGGCAGTCCGTGTGAACTGAAGATTTCTTGCAACATTCGTATCAAACATGGTTGATTCAGTTGATGGAGCACTTTTCGAATGTTTTACTTCTACCCATTTTGATTTTGCATCGACTACTACTAGAAGATAGTGTTCTTGATATGGTCCGGCATAATCGATGTGTATTCTTTCGAAATTTTCTTGAGGCTCGTCCCATATATGGAAAGATGTTTTTGGTGGACTTTTCTTCACAAGTGCACATTGTTCGCACGATTTAACCAAATGTTCGATGTCTCGGTCGATTAGTTTCCAGTACACGAAGCGTCGTGCTAGCTGCTTCATTTTTACTACACCAATATGGGTATGATGCAATATGGGTAATCTTCCAAGACAATTGGTTGAAGGCTTCCTGGAACCATAATTCTGTTTCGTTTGAATATTACGTCATCTTCGATTGTAATCTCGGGGTCGACGACTTTTCCAGTTTGCAGATCATTTTTCAACTTTGACAGTTCAACGTCTTTCCTTGTTTCTATCATTAGTGTTTGGTGATTTAGTGTTATAGTTAAAATCTGATTAATTGACTGATCTCGCAATTTTTTAACTTCTTGATTACAGATTGATTCAATCATCCCGGACGTTGTTGCTAAGAGTGCTCTTGATAAACAGTCCACATGTATATGTTCCTCGGCTTTCCGGTGTTTTATGACATAATCAAAACTTTGTAGAAAAGTAGTATATCTCAGAAGTCGGACTGCTGTCATCGGTGGTAAGTTAGTATCGTGTTTGAAAATGCGGGTTAGCGGTCGATTATCTGTGATTAATTGTAAGTCAAATTTTCGTCCATAGGTATACATGAAAAATTTATCAACGGCAAAAACTATTGCTAATGCTTCTCTGTCCAGTCGACTGTAGTTCTGCTCTGCCGGCGTTAGTGATCTTGACGCGAAGGCAATTGGTCGTTCTATTCCATTAACAATATGCGAAAGTACAGCTGCAATTCCCGTGGGGCTTGCATCGCAAGCTAGTGTAAGAGGTAATTTTGGATTAAAAGGCATTAGGATACGGTTGCTGGCAATTTCTTCTTTTAATTTTATGAAAGCTGCTTCACAGGCTGTTGTCCATCTGAAGTTTGTATTTTCCCGGAGTAAACATCGTAGGGGATGTGTAATAGTTGATGCGTTGGGTATGAATCTTGAGTAATACGTAGTCATACCAAGAAATCGTTTTACTTCTTCTGGATTTATGGGTCGTTTTATTCTTATTATAGCTTCAACTTTTTTCGGACATTTCGATATTTTATTATGACTAATGACATATCCAAGATATGATATTTCTTCCTTAAAAAAATGGCATTTTTGTCGGTTGACGTGTAAATTATACTCTTTCAATTTGTTGAGACAATTGATTAATCTCTGATATGTCTGTTCGATTGATTTTCCATAAATTATGATGTCATCAAAATATGTGATAATACCATCTAGTTTGGCTAAAATTTGGTCCAAAATTCTATGAAATTCGCTTGGAGCGGTCTTGATGCCAAATGACAGCCGGTTGACAAGATAGGTTCCTCTCTGTGTCTATAAATACAGAAATCGTCTGTATTTTCTTGCTTTCTTCATCCATCAAAACGTGTAGGTATGCCTTGTGTAGGTCGATTATACAAAAATATTTTGAATTCCGGAGATTATTTAAAATTGTTTCGATTTTTGGAATTGGATAATGAGCAGATTCGAGCTGAGGGTTGACAGCCACCTTATAGTCGACACAAAGCCTTAGCTTCCCATCCGGTTTCGGTATAACAACCAATGGCGATCCCCAGTCGCTGGCTTCTATTTTTGTTATTATTCCTTCTGCTTCCAGATCGATGAGTTCTTGCTCAACTTTTTCCTTGAGTGCATAAGTACTTCTCTTGCCTTGATGAACACAGGTTTCGAATTTGGTCGCAATTTCAGGGAGCAAGTGAATTTTGGAATTGCTCCTACTTTCGATGTAAATATTTCTTTGTATTGTTCTTCGAGTCTTTTACTTATATCCGATGTGTCGATTGAATTTATTTGATTGGTGACATTTGTAGTCATTCTATTGATTTCTTTAAGTTCGATATTTAAATGTCTAATCCAGTCACGTCCCAGTAGTGGAGAAAATCTGTCAGGCACTATATATGCAGTTTCATTTGATATCTTTCCCTTGTATTCGACTTGAATTTGGATGTAGCCAAGTGGTGCAAATATTTCCGACGTATAAGACCTAAATTGAATCGTTGTTTTTTGTATTCTTGATTTTAGTTTTAATTCCTTAAACGCTGATTCTGGCAACAGTGTTAATCCAGCTCCTAAATCAACTTCGAATTTTTGAGTTTTTCCTTCGATTAGAACGTTGACAAAATATTTATTAGAATCATTTCTTAACATTCGTTCCTCTTCGAAAATGTCAATAATGTTGTTGATATTAAGATAATTGACGTCATCTTGGCTGTCTTTGATTTGATTAATTGGCTTAGAATTTGATGCTGTTTGTTGGCCTTTGCTCTTCTTTTCAAGTAATGTTTTGATGCAAACCTTCCCTATATGACCTTTCCGTTGACAAGCATTACATTTCAATTGATTTTTGTCTATACGACACTGTTGAGATCGATGGTTGGATTTTCCGCAGCGAAGACAGCAATCTTCGATTCCTAACTCTCAATAATTTAGTCTTGATTGATGTCTTGAATTCAAACGTTGGCGGGGATAATTATTACTTTGCGATTTTCGATTTAAAGAATTAGTTCTACTTCGACGAAATCGAGAGATTTTGTTGATTTCCTTTGACGTGCTGGTGCTTGTATTCGAAATTTCCTTATTATTCAGTTTCGAAGCCTCGAGAGCCACTGCTTTATCGAAAATTTGAGCGAATGTTGTTTCTGAAACTGAGGTTATTAGTAATTGTTCTCGAATTGACGCATTATTTATACCTCGAATAAATTGTGCTCTGAGGAAAACATCATCAATCGATTTTCCGCATTCGCATTTAAATTCGCAGTGTGAAGTCAATTTTTTCAGATTTGCTACATAATCTGAGATTGCTGTTCTGATTGCAAACACGAAAGGAAACGGTGTTGTTCGACAACCATGTTTTTCTTCGGGCTTAGATGTTTTGATAATAACGCTATAATTTCATTGTACGTAATTTCTGAGGGTAGTTTCGGTGCTGCTAGTGACGACAGAAGCGAAAAGTTGCTAGCCCCGATGCTATTTAGAAGCATTTTTGCACACATTTCGTTCGTGAATGCATTCTTCATTTTCATGTAATTTTCGAATCGTTGGATGTATTGAATAAATGATTCTTGTGCTGAGTCAAAATTATCAAATTTTGGTAATATTGTTAAAGGATGTGAAGTAGTCACCGCTTGTTGTTCCTGTGTTGATCGCTGAGATACTGCATTTTCAAGGACGGACAATAACCTCTCAAGTTGTGCTTTATCCATCGCGTTTATCGAGTCGAGTCCTATTAGTCGATACTTCAATAATATATCTTTTCTTCCTCGTCGCCAATTATTATGTCCTTTCGATGTAGACGGAGGAGGAGAAAAAGGTGCTTAAATCACAAACTCCTTGTCGATGATCCTAATAAAAAGGAACAGCGATGTGTTTATTCAAAAGACGGAACCCCTTCTATGGACACAACAATAGGTTAATACGTTTAATAAATATAACAAATAATTTCATCAAAACAAATCCTAATATAATTTATACAAGAGCGGAAGGAAACATCACCGTGGCTTTAAACAGAACGGACTACATTAATGAATTGGAGAATATATTTAAAGATAAAGAGACTTATGAACTAATTAAAAAAGATAAATAAACTTACAAATGATATCAGATGTTTGCTCGCAGGATGGAAATCGAAGGGATTTATATCTAAAGCGAGTTATAGTTTTATTTTTTGTAGTGATGGGAACTTACCGAGGGTTTATCGTTTAGAATTATTATTTCATCCATTGATAGTCCCACATACAAACTAGCATATTTTTTACACAAAATTATCTCCRATAATATAGTGAAACCCCTTAGCCATGTTGAAAATAGTTTTCAACTAATTAAAGAATTAAAGGGTATGAACATAGACAACAGCTATGATCTAATATCTTTAGATGTAGTCTCTTTGTTCACGAATATCCCCATAAGTATGGCTTTGGAGGGTATGACTCTGGAGGGTATGACAAATCAGATCAAGGTCGACATAAATTTTTTAAATACAAATCTCTATTTGTTATTGCATATTCTTGTAGCTGAAGTCGAGACGTTTTCGAAACACTATAATAAAATATTTTTTTAATAAATACTTTTCAAGTTACAAGTCTTGAAGTTTATAGTATCGCTGGCGTTAGCACTAACCAAGGTGAACTACGTAGATGTTACCAATTGGATTTGATGGAAGAGATGTAAATCTAATTGGTAACATCTACGTAGTTCACCTTGGTTAGTGCTAACGCCAGCGATACTATAAACTTCAAGACTTGTAACTTGAAAAGTATTTATTAAAAAAATATTTTATTATAGTGTTTCGAAAACGTCTCGACTTCAGCTACAAGAATATGCAATAACAAATAGAAATTTGTATTTAAAAAATTTATGTCGACTTTGATCTGATCGTGGTAGAACCCCACATACAAAATCTGTTATTTTCACCTTCTTTCCCCCCAAAAAACCTACAACTTTTATATAAAACTTTTTCTTCTATCTTTCTTAGTTTCCGAGATATCCACCTGGGGCGATTAAAATGCCCCACCCTGTATATATATATATATATATATATATATATTGTCACACGCTCCTCGAGCGCGCGATCAAAACGCAAAAAGGGGGAGGAGGGATGGGAATCTCCGCACGGTGAGTGTCCCTCGCGCTTCCGGAAAGACGGCTCGCGACAACCGAGAGTTGGGCGCCAGACGCGCTTTCAGTAGCGTCGTTTTACGCGAAATTAGACACGCGAACCGGTAACGGGGAGGACCACGAAGAACCGTCTTTCGCGTGAGAGGCCCACTAGCTCGGCCTAACGGCAGAGGGGCCGGGTATTAGCAAGGAACGTCGGAAGGCAGGGACGCAATGGGACAAAGGGCTGGCGAGAAATCACTCACGCTATCGTAACAGCGACGTTGGACAACACATTTATTCGTTGTAACAAACCGGGTGTAAAAGTAACAAGGGGTGTGCTGCGATCGGGCACCATACGGCTCGGGCGTTGTACAATACAAAACCTGACGATGGTTGCGCGGGCCGCTACGGCCACTCGAGGGTGGCCTTGTTCGCTACGGAGGATAGTCGGCGACGCTCACCGGTGCTAAAGGCCCCGACGGGCGGGCGGGCGGGCGTGCGCACCCACGCGATGCTCTGTCGCCGGAAATACTGTCTCACCAGAATCGCGTTCCTTCTTGCGAGCCGACAACACTTTACATAGTACGCTGCCGCATGTCATGACAGCATAACGCACGAACAAAAACTCGACGCAATACGATATCGTTGACAATCGACACCCGACGATAACACTTGACGCGGGATAGGACGCGAGGCACAGGAGTGAGGCCCTCCACGAGGTGGGGTGACTCCCCTCGGCGGACAAGTCCTTCCCGTTGGACACCGATATCCCGTTGGGCCGGCCGCTGCCGGGCCCTGCAATTTCGCGTTCGATTTTCGCGACCCGCAAAACGCCCGCTCGCACTTCCGTGGCCCCGATCCCCAGGAGGCTCTTTCCCGCCTTCGTATTCCCTTTAGCCGACCGCAAGGCCGACCGGAGACCCCTCGCGCCTGATGCCGGCGGCTCACGCTAACACCAACGAAATGCGACGACCGGAAGGGCCGCAGCTTCACTAATCCACGCGCGTGGCCTCGCCGACAGCAGGACAGGAGAGTGATGCCCTCGGCTTGCTCGCTTTACAAATTGATTTACGGGTAGCCTCACCGGCACGATGTCTCTCCCTCGCTGCTCTATGCCTCGTCCTTCACGGGCGACCGGACTCGCTAACAGGCTTGTTGACTCGGTTCGGGCCGGGAGGTTTGGAACGATGCCGGTCGGACGTTCAGCACGGAAGAGGACCCAAATTCCGATCGATGCGAGATCGATGGTCTTGCCGCCCCACTCAGGGGGTGCGCAACAACGTTGCGCCTAGCCGCGACCAATAGGCGGCCGACGACCTCATCCGCGTACGTCGCGGGATTTTTGCGGGTGCCATACTGCCCCAATGTGATCTTGATGGAATCCTTCGTTCGCAGGGACATTCCAGGAGCTCATTGTCGGCCGTCATCTCCAGTCGGAAGCCTCCTCGGGCCTTCGCGGTGGCGACAATCCGCAGGAATTGATCCGCAAACGGCCTTGCCTCCGCACTTCCCTCCGCTGGGGCACCACAAGCTCCTTTGATGGCTCCTTGGTGTCGCTGCCCCGTGCATAGATAACGCGAAATGGGACTGTGCTGTTCCTCCTGGGGATCCACCCCTCCCGGTCCTCCCTGGAGCTCGACCCGGGTCCGGAATCCCGCGACGGCTGCTCCTGGTCTCGGTTTTGCGCGGCGAGGCCCCCGCGTTTACATAATACAAAGAAAATAACAAAAATTAACCCGCAAGATTCTAAGCCCAATCGGCCCCCTGGAGATTCCGACCTCGTTCCAAGCTCCTGGCCCGGCTTTCGGACGCGCAATCGCGCTTTGTGACGGCGGAGGGACGCTGATCCGCGGCAGCGAAACCGCCACGTCACAATATATATATATATATATATATATATATATATATATATATATATATCAAAATAATTATTACTACACTTGAAACGATTGCATAGAAAAAATACATCTAAAATCAAAAAACTATTTTAATATTCTTAGAAAATGCAGCTTACATCAATTCACATAAACGACTTTGTTGCAAAGGTTGACAGAAATTGTTATTGAAATGTCATAATCGTAGGTTATGTTAATACTGAAGTGTAATATGCTGATAATTGAAGCAAATCGATTGATTAAATTTTTATACAAACTGCAGTAGACATGTATAAGATTAAAAACGTTAAAGTTTTGCTCCAATGATAGTTTTATTTTAGGTTTATGACAGCTCCAAAATGGCAGTTTTCAGGTCTATATATCGCAATGGAATGGCAGTTTTCAGGTCTATATATCGCTATGGAATGGCAGTTTTCAGGTCGACTAGCTTTCAATAAAAAGAGATCAAAATGATTATTATACTTGAAATTATTGCATAGAAAAGATACATCTACAAAAAGTATTTAGGGGGGAAAGGGTTATTAGATGCTTGTAGGCATCGTTATTATAAGTCGTATTATTAAATTGATTAGCAATTTAATATGTGATATAATATATTCTTGTTTACATTTATGACAGTGTTGACCGAAGAATTTTCGACGCGCAGTCGGACGAACTTTTGAAAAAGTATAAAAAATCACACGAGAAATATTAGCACGAAAATCTAGCTTGAGGGCTTCGTATTAATTAATTGTGTTTTACATATGCGGTCTGCATAAGTTTCTTGTATAAGAGAATGATTTTAATACTGTAAGAAGATACAACTTACACAAATTCTATTTACATAAACGGTCAATTTCGTTGCAAAGGTTGACAAAAACTAATACTGAAATGTCATAGTTGTAGATTATGTTAATACTGAAGTCCGATATGCTGATAATTAAAACAAATCGATTGATTAAATTTGTATATGTATAAACTGCAATAGACACATATAAGATTGACAACGTTTAAAGTCTTTGTTTCAATGATAGTTTTTAAGTATATAAGAGCACCAAAATGGTAGTTTTTAGGTCTATATGTATACCAAGTGATAGTATCTTTGTATTTATGGGTCTTTTCATTCCAACCCAAATGCTTGTAGTTTTTAACAGTTCGAATTGAATAAAAGATTTAATTACAAAGAATTAAATAGGTAACAATACAAAATGAAAACATTTAATTTAAATAAAAAAAATTTTTTATGTAAAAAAACTTGGCGCTGTTAAACTTTGAAATAAAAACAAGGAATTTCGATTTAAAAAGAATTTCTTGCATTGTATATTATCAAAGCGAATATACGGAATAGGTTTAAGATATTTAATACATAAGTTTATGTTTAATACGTAAACTTCGTTTTTAATCAATGTAACGTTT
>JANQDE010000599.1:4533-19965 GCA_037157785.1 Cephalotes varians | reverse complement strand
TGGACTTTCTTGCATTTTAGCCGCCATTTTGGCAAAAAAAGCATGTATGTAAAAATTCCCTGTTAAACTTCAACAAATTTATGCASCGATGGTTGATTAAAACTCCATATATTTATGYGTTTTATGCCTGAAAAAAAATGATAAACTTTGAAAATGACAAATTTTTTGAGATTTTTTTGGAAAAAAAACGCCATATTTAATTTGGTGGTCAAAATTTTTGGATTTTGAGCCCGAATTCTGATTCAGCACACCCAAAAACATAAAGAATCACACTTTAGACCCAGTTACTACTCCGTTAAATACCTGAAATTCAGCTACAAAAACATAGTCTAAAATCGACCGTCTTGGTCGTTAATGGGTTAAGATGCTTAATTTTATATTGTTTAACTTTTGATGTGATTGTTAGTTTATAATAATCGTTTTGATATATTTTTTCACGACATGTATATTTTTAATTTTTTATACGTGTGACAACTGATGAAGACAAAGTAATGTCGAAACAGACATTTTGCTTATCTTTTATATTATAATAATAAATTTGAAATTATATATATTCCAATAAATTCCCTCACTTTTGTAATTCTCATCAATTTGTATGGAATCGACCTCCCGGTCTACAGTAAGTGTAATAAGCCTCTATTGTAGACCTTAAATCAGGACTTAGCGAACAAATCTTGGATTGTATTCAACTTTTGATGCGTGGCAAGCCATGATTGGCCACCGCGTTTGCCGCATTGTCGCTTTGTCGCATCCTGTATGCAGAAGTATACAGGATCATGAGATAAGCTCTGGTTTACAATAGATGTAGTAAATCTTAAAGGTTGAAGCACAGACTCTTGCATAAGAATCTCATTTCTTGGAAAGGAAAGAAATAAAGGACTCTGATCGATTGATTTTTTTTATGCCTTATGTTTTATGCATTATGCAAGAGTCTGTGCTCTGGCCCTTTCAGCAGTGTATCAGCGTTTGAACGGTAACACTTTGTAGTTGAACTGGTTCAAACTACAAAATTATAGCCGCTGGTATATGAGCAATAAATTTGTCGCTTCAATTCGCTTGTTTTAGCAGCACGTGAAATTGTATCTTTACACATAAGACATAAGGCATAAGAAAATCAATCAATCAGAATCCTTTATTTCCTTCTTTTCCGTGAAATAAAGGTTTCTGATTGGTTGATTTTCTTATGTCTTATGTGTTATGCAAGAGTCTGTACTTCGGCCTTAAGGGCTATCGCACACGAAATGCATAGTAAAGCATAAGTATGGCATAAGATCGTTGGACCAATGAGAATCTTGCGTAAATCAATATGGCGGCTTTATGCTGGATGTTCATTGGTTCAGTGGTCTTATGTTATGCATATGCAGGTTATGTCATTTTGTGTGCGATAACCCTTAAGGCCGAAGTACAGACTCTTGCATAACGCATAAGACATAAGAAAATCAACCAATCAGAAACCTTTATTTCACAGAAAAAAGGAAATAAAGGATTCTGATTGATTGATTTTCTTATGCCTTATGTCTTATGTGTAAAGATACAATTTCACGTGCTGCTAAACCAAGCGACAGATTTATTGCTCATATACCAGCGGCTATAATTTTGTAGTTTGAACCAGTTCAACTACAAAGTGCTACCGCTCAAACGCTGATACACTGCTGATAGTGCCGCACAGTGTATATCGAGGAAGACATAGGGCGGAATCCATAGACGTTGCTCGAGTTTCAAGATGGGCTTAAGCTAGTGCTCAATTGATTCATAGATATTGCTTATGACCGAATTTAAAGCAGAAACTTGAAACCATGCTTAACTAAGCAAATCTCATTCCATA
Source organism: Cephalotes varians (assembly GCA_037157785.1). Taxonomy (NCBI): domain Eukaryota; kingdom Metazoa; phylum Arthropoda; class Insecta; order Hymenoptera; family Formicidae; genus Cephalotes; species Cephalotes varians. The sequence goes on along the minus strand of JANQDE010000599.1, from coordinate 18,140 downwards.
GTGAAATCTTAAGTATGACTCAAGATTATTAGATGCACAATTTATTATTGCTTAAGCCAGATCTTGAGCCAGTCTTAGTCGAGTCCAGTACATTGGAGACTTAAGACAGTCTTGAAATAAAAAGTAAAGCATCTAGTTCTTAGTATTCTTTGTATTAATAATTTTTTTCTATTTATTATTTTTTCATATTTTTAGAGGAAAGAGAAAACGAAAAAACATAGTCACTGTGGAATTATTACAGATTTTTGTGTTATCGGATAAACTAACCTGAAAATACAATTCACATTTAAACAATAAGAAATTATAATAAAATACTTGCATAGTTCAATCCATTTTGTCCAAATACATTTCTTGAAATTCTGTAACTAGACATTTTGTTTATATTTTCACACTTGATTGTAAATATTTTCGAATTAATTGTATAATGTATTATTATATACAATATAATTATAGAGTGATTCAAAACAACCGGTGTCCTTGTAAAAACGTATTCCTAACTAAATTTTGAAAAAAATTTTTTCCTTTGGCAAAACTTTATCCGAAATTTAGTTTTTAAATTATAAAAGGAAATAGCTTATTACGGACTGATTACAGATGGTAGGCAGATACGGCACAATCCATCGCCTGAGTCGTTATACGGGGCGCTTACTGCGATCAGCTGGTTGCAATACGCGTGTTGCAAGCAATTGACGAACATAAAAACACATCGCGCACGCACGCGCGCGCACACACACACACACACACACTCTCTCTCTCTCTCTCTCTCTCTCTCTCTCTCTCTCTCTCTCTCTCAGTCACTATTATCTTGTAGAGATTCGATGTCTTCATACTGATGTTGTCTGAATAAGGTGATTAATTTCTTGACCATGGTGGTTAGAAGGATCACACGTTCTCAACTAATTCACATTGAGTATAAGCTCAAACTTYTTATATCTTTTATAAATTGTAYCRACACRTTCACGAATTTACCCACGCACTTGATTTACGCACGAATCGGTAATTGCTTATCAGTTTATTTTTCGGCGACTGARAATTACTCAAATAACGAAACACATTACGCATCATCACAATAATCAACACAGTAATCACAGAAGTAATCCTTTTTAAATCAATTTCATCACGTGTGTATCGATAAAATTCACGGATTTGCCCACGCACGCGATCGATAAAATGGAAATTCTTTATTAACAAATGTATTCACTGTTAATCACAATCRATTAATAACCGATTAATCTTTAATCCAAATCACTCGAAGAAAGAAACACGTTTGTAAACACACAAGACATTAAATTTGCTCGTTTATAAATACGCAATGTATTAAATTTACTCGCGGCAAGCAATCGGCTGACTTTATTGGTTATGGGTATGTGCATACAGTCCATTCAGCGCTACAAATATTTCGAAGMATTTGATTGGTTAATCGGACACTTGGAAGCATTGCTTTCAGCAGACAAAGCAGATCAGTGAGCGCTCAATAATTCTTTAATGTGATTGATTCTTGCTTTTAGATCTTTGCTGAATCTAAATACAGGGTGAGTCATCTGAATCTATCACCTCTAATAACTCGTTTGGGTGGCCAGGTATCGAAAAAAGTTTCATATAAAAGTTGTATGGTTTCGAGGGGGAACCAAAATGGCGTACCTTTCAACTTTTGGTTTTGACCGGAAGTGGGTTACTTCAACCGGAAGTGGTTTTTTAAAATGGAAACTCTCCTTTTAGACACCGGAAAATGAAAGAGCGGAAAATTTTACGTTCAGATATGACCTTGGCTGTTTTAAAAATTTCAAGATGGCAGACAAAAGTTTTAGTCAACCGATTTTCACCAAATTAAGTTTACGAGGGGTTGCTGATCACGAATCTGAAGTCAGATTTGCAAAATTCAAAATGGCGGATCCAAGATGGTGGACCAAGATGGCGGACGAAATTTTTAGCTGAAATTAATAGAAATTACTACTCTTAGCACTACCCAGAAACAACGGCGTGGACGTGGTRGTTTTTTGTTCCCTTTGGGGTGCTTTATTTACGTGAGTCCCCTTGCCTCTCACTATCGGGGTGCTTTATTTACGTGAGTCCCCTTGCCTCTCACTATCGGGATGCTTTATTTACGTGAGTCCCCTTGCCTCTCACTATCGGGGTGCTTTATTTAGTTAATTTGTAACTTCAAACAGTTAATTCGCTAAGTACATAGTACACTTAGCGAATTAAATGTTAAATAGAAACCAATCGTAATAAAGAATCACTAAGCGCTCACTGAACTACTTTGTCTGCTGAAAGCAATGCTTCCAAGTGTCCGATTAACCAATCAAATACTATTTCCTTTTATAATTTAAAAACTAAATTTCGGATAAAGTTTTGCCAAAGGAAAAATCGTTTCAAAATTTAGTCAGGAATACGTTTTTACAAGGACACCGTTATTTTGAATCACCCTGTATAATATAACTTTTGAGATAAATATATTTTTATACATGATATACTATTAATAATTATTTATTAAGTATTTATTAAATATTTATTAAGTATATATTAAGTATTTATTAAGTTTTTATTAAGTATTCATTAAGTACTTATTTAGTATTTATTAAGTATTTATTATTTATTAAGTATTTTTTCATATTTTATATTTGGCTAGTAAAATTATCTTTTATTAGAGCTGCAACTATTTTTGATAACTTTTTTCTTTTTTAAATTAATGAGATCTATAATTATAAATTTAATGCCTCTGAATAAATCTGTTATAATCACATAATCTGTTCTTGCATGACTATGTTTTCAGTAGCTGACATATGCATATACTTGTAAATCTTAATTGTCATTGGTCAAATTTTTAAGAATCCCGAACATTTCCGAAGCCGCATGCTTAATCATGAGCTTCGTTAAGACTATCTTAACCTTAAACTTGAATTTTCAAGATCTGTCTATGCATATAAGATGTTCTTAAGATGGTTTTCAGCATCAAATCAATCTTGGCGAAAATCAAGACTATCTCAAGACAGATTTCAAGCAACGTGGATATGGATTCTGCCCATAATCTTGCGGATCTGGAAATCAGGAATCAGGGTACATATTATGGAACTTCTCGGAATGGATTACGATTGGAATTATTTCGATTTCCCTAAAAAACACAATAGAAATTTAGAAAATAATTGAATAATTTCGATTGGAATCCATTCCGAAAAGTTTCATAATAAGTGCTCAGGATGTGAGACGATGTGACATGATGCACAAGAATAGGCTCTTTCAAAAAATTATGATGCAACACCAAAGTGAGACCAAAACATGTTCGCCTCGTGCAACAGCTGAACAATGACTTTACTGAAATAATACTGAAATGTCAATAATTTATAAACGCGAAATTTATCTCAATTCTGTCGCTTTCAATTCTGTTGTTTCTACTCTTTTTCATGTATAAAAATTATCGCTATATAGTTCAGCGACAAAAGTCGTGATCCTTTTTGTAGCTCAAACGATTGGTTTCAGCGGCTCGTGAAAATGCACCTTAAGGTTGCGATTTCACTATCAATCTGACGCTAGCGTTTAGTTCACGTAATCACGTGACCTTTTTCTTGACGCTAGTATCAAGAAAAAAAACTGACTTTGTTCAGCTTTAAGCAGCAGTGTTGCAAATTCGAGGTTGTGGTCCCTCGCAGCAGGGCGTAGAGGCGCGACTTCGAGTTTGCAACACTGAGCGTCAGTTTGATTCGCTCGGCAGCGGCGGGATTCGCGCTCGGTAATTCGCTCGCAGTTAGCTGATGCGCGGACGTGTTGCGCGTGCGCTCGCAGTTAGCTGATGCGCAGTTCATCGCTTTCAGTTGTGCGTGTGCGTACCGGTTCTTTATTCCGGCCGAAAATTTTATTCTTCGGCTCTCGGCTGAAGACGTTTAAGTGTACACGCAAGTGCGAATCTTTCGGGTGCATGCTTGTGAATGCAGGAGGCTCAGGCCTCTTGCGACGGGAGTCGGGTCCCTCCGACACCCTCCCTACATCTCCTCAGGGTGCCGTCCCATGGACATGGAAAACAGAATCGGAAAAGTGGAATGGTGGGGGCAACCAATCGGCATCGTTGCGAATATCTGACAAATATGCAAATATCTGGTGGTTAAAGAGTGTATGAGATGAATTACGATTTATATATTTGCATTACATATATGCTTATAGTAGTTTCATTTTGCATAAAATTCAATTTATTTCTTTATTTATATGATGTCATTCATTTATTATTAGACAGCAAAGTGGCTACTGCGGATGGGTGTTGAAAATGGATGCTATTTTGCAACATTCCTGTTTTGCTATTTTCAATGATACATGTCAGAATTTAAGCATGGATGAGACTGGAAAAGTTATTATGACAAGTATACAAAATTTTATATAATATTTTTATGCAATGTAAACAGTACGAAATTTTTGTTACGATCAATGAATTTCCATTTTTGTTTAGATAAAAGATTAGAGGAAAATGACATCATAGAGACATCAGTTTATAAAAGCCTAAAAGATGTAACAGTGGATGAAAATAATACTTCGAAAGTGCAAGAAATAGATGAAGAACTAATAAGTATAGTCCAACAATGACCGGCCCTGTACGATCATCGTATACCAACTCAAGAAAGAACTAAATTAAAGAAAAAAGATTTATGGCAGGAAGTCAGTAATTGTTTAGGAGGTAAACTTATAACTCAATATTATCATTACATTATTCTTGCAAGCATGTTTCTTTAAAAAAATTAATATTTTAGGAGCATATTCACCTGTTGACGCTGCAAAAAAATGGCAATATTTAAGAGATTGTTATACAAAAGCTCGAAAAAATTTAAAGAAAATACACAGCACTGAAAAAAGAAGTGGTGCCGCTGATACTCCCATAAATGATAAAAGAAATAAAGCATCTTTCCGTTATTTTGCAATGAGTTTTCTGAATGATACACTAGAATGTAAAGAGTAAGTTAAATGAATATGTTAAATGATAACAACTAATTTTTTTCCAAATAATAACTACTAATTTATTTTTTTTTTTCTGTTTCACAACATGTACATCTTTAAGATTACCAAGCAGAAAAGAAACAGTTCAAATAACAAATAACCTTTCTTCAAATCCTTCCTGTTCAAATTCATCTTTTAACGACATTAGAAAACAGGCCACCTTCAACGCCATCACCAGTTTCTGAATTTTCTACAGCGACTTTATCTTCACGAAGTTCGTATTTGATATATAGATACTACTATATTATCTATATAGTAGATGTTAATATGAGGATATTACAGTTTTTAATAATTTAATAATAATATACTATTTGGTTTCAGAAAAACATTTAAATAACACTGACGAATTAGATAGAGCTTTATTAGAGACTTTAAACACGAATATTCAATCGAATCCTATTGATGGATTCATGTTACGACTGGCAGAAGGGATGCGTCGACTTCCTTACATGGAAAGATCTAAGTTAGAGTTATAGTTTCTAGCAAAATTACATGAAACAGAGGAAAGATTGGAAAGATTATTAAAAAATTAGCGATATCATACATGTTGTATCATACATATATTTTATTTAATTAAGAATATCATACATGTTATATCATACATATATTTTTTTTTATTAAAATTTTATAAAAGAATATTTTATTTTTAAAGTTTTATAAAAGAATATAATAAATAAACATAAAATAATGAATCTATAAATTAATTTTAAAAGTCATTGTGTAATGCCTTCTCCCATTACTGTTCTATGGCTTCAGCAGTACAAAAAATTCTGTGAATGCATCTCAAATATTTGCTGCACTTTGAATTACATTATTTCTTTCTGTATTATTAGCGATTTGACACTTGAGCGCATAGGTGCGATTAGTTTTTTGATTATTTGTTAATAACTGATGTGTATGCACCACTGTGAGTGCCCAAGCGACTGTTCGTATAGCGTAAGATTTAGTTTTAAAAGTCTTGGTTAACACAGTGTGCGTTGTAAACACACACTTATGTTTATGAAATAATAAATTAGAAATTTTAGTTTGTATTCTCGGTCATATATATAGGGCTGTCGCGCGAACTTGTATGCGCGCCTTAAGCGCGACACATGCGGCCGCGAGGTGGTTGGCTGGGGGCGCGTTACTCATTGGACGGCCCGGATTCGCTGAGCTGCGGTGCGGGTGTGTGTGCGCGTCGGACGTACCGCTGGGTTTTCTTTGTAATTCCTGCGCAGGCTGCTTGCGACTGAGTCGGTTGAGGAGCGTGTTGAAACCAGGGAACTGGGGCGCGGGGTTGTTGCCTTTTTGCGTGATATGGGGGGTGTATCTAGACGCGTGGATGATGCTCTGTGTTGACATCTCCAGGCATCACCGGGTCGTATTTGCAACCCTGCGAACTGGATACCTTTGGGGGCCTCATTGCTCGCCCGCTGAGTGATGACGACACCCCTCCCGCGTTGTCCCCCCTTATGATCCCGCGGTGAACGGTTGGTGATCTGGCGCCTGGGTTTTTCTTTAATGGTACTAGGATAGGCTAGTGGATATTGTTCTACCCTATCTCGTCGGCGTGGGTTATCCCATCGCTGAGTTTTGCGTTATTGTTCCCTGCTGTCGAGGCACTGAGAACTGCGTATACTCATACGCGTTAATTAGGTTGGCTGCCCATATTGTCTCCAGTTAGTAAGGGAGTAGCAGGATCTAATTCCTCCTCCTTGTTTTAAGGCTGTCTTATGCCTCTTTCGCCCCGTTCTCAGGAGGGGCTGATTGAGTAGTTGTTCCTGGGACGAGGGAGCTGTTACTCTCGCAAATAAAACAGTTCACTCTTTATGAATATGGACAAATCTAATGGAAACACTCCGGAAACTCGGAATTTCGGAACCCGGCAGGTCGGGGGTATCGTTCCTGCCCCTGACAGGTCGGAGGCTCGGCCTAAATCCTACGAAGGGCCCAGCGGGGAGTTGCCGGCGAGCTCCCCGTTGGATACGGCGATCACTAGGGACTCTATATGTGGGGGTGCGGAGGGCGATCAGACGGGTGCAACGCGCCCTAGCCTCAAGAGGAGAAGCCCGCGTGCACGAAATCCATGAGTTGTCGCGATTACAAGGACGGATAGAAGGATCAGGGTCGTACCTGGTCCCCCTCCCCCTCTTGGGACGGTGGAGGTGGATTCTCCAATGTTTGTTGAGTCTGCTCCCGAGACTGAGTCAGCAGCGGCATGTGAGTTGGTGGGGGCTCGGCCCCCGACGGGCGAGGAGGGTCCAGGGGGCTTGGTGGCGTCCATGGATTTTGTTAAGATGATTATGGATCAAGAAATGTCTGCAGAAACATCGGGGGCGCCCGTCTTAACGTTTTCGGCGAACCCCTCGATGTTGGATCCCCTTACCGAACTCGTAGAAACACGTGAGGATCTTGTCTCTTATTGTCTTCGCCACTCTGGTGATTGCGAATAGAAAAAGGGGTCGTCCACCTGGGTCGGGCTCAGGCTCGGATACCAAGGCTTCTTCGTCGGGAAAATGCGCGGCCATGAAGCTCAAGTATGCCAAGACTGACCTAAGCAACTCCGGAATGGGAGTATCAGCAAAATCCCGGGAAGAGGGGTAATTACCTGAAAAAGAAAAGGGATCTCCCCTCCCGTACAGAATTAGGAATGACTGCGAAACAATGGCAGATGGTCCGGGCGAAAACAGAGTTATTTGAGGTCAGCTCTGTGGCGGATATAGCGGCTGAAGCCTCCAGGCAACTAGACCAGGCGGAGTTTGCGCGAAACAAATGTACGAGGGACAAAGGTGATCTAAATCAGATGATGAAAGTCGGGATGGCCATCGCGAAGCAAGTGATCTATAAGTTGGCTGAGAGTGCCACCGGGATTGGTGATCCGAACGCGGTGACTAAGGAGAAGATACTTTCTCTTACTAGGGAAAAGGAAGCCCTACTGAAGAAAATGGAGCAGCTTAAAGAATCTCTGGCTGCCCCGTTGCGGACGGGAGTTGACGCCGTACCGGGATCGATTGGTGTTAGGAAACTGGTCCCCACCCGCGATGATGCAAGGGCCCCGAGAACCCGCGCTAGTGTGGCGAGGCGGCGTGTTCCCTCATCGTCCGAGTCAGAGGATGGGTATGTCAGGGATGCCCTCCCCCTCCACCAAGAAGGCGGGTCAAGGTCTAGCGGGGTTGTGTTCGATGGATTGATCAGCGGGTCGCGCGGGATCGGTCCTATTAGGCATGTCGATCCCCGGTTTGACGAGGACATTGGTGACTTTCCTCCTCTACCTCCCCTGCCGCAAGGGGCAGGGGGAGATCGCGGAGATTCGAGGGGGGGTGCGAGAGAGTGGGGGGGAGGGGGCGTTCGCGGCGGACCGGGTGGAAGGGCGCAGATCGTGAGCATTTGGATAGTGGGCAGTTGGATCGTTCGATGCCTCCGGCGAGGGGGACGTGGTTTTCGGTCCCGGCGGACCGTGGAGGGGTGCTGGGCCCCATGGGCCGACTTGATTTACTCGTCGGCCCTCGCGCGGGGTGCCGGTGCCGCTGGGGATCTTTCTGGGGGACGGACTTATCGTGTCGGGGGATTGGATGGGGCCTGGTATTTCGGCGATGCATCGTAGGATCGAGCAGGTAGCTGCCTCTGCACCTGGAGACCCTGGGTCCTCAGCCTCGGCTTCGGATTGGAGGGTTCCATCCATTAGAGGACATGGAAGCGCCAGGAAAAGAAGAAGCAGCAAGAGGGGGAAGGGAAGTGCTCGGGGAGGCACTGAGGCCGCGCCTGTTCGGCCCCTCTTCTTTCCTCGGCTCGCAGGGGGAGTGGGGGGGGGGCCCGACCCGGACAGCGATTGGGCTGGAACGCGTGCCCCGTGCAATTTCGAGAAGGCCCCCGCGCTCAGCCGCGGTAGCCTTGTCTTGCGAAGAAGGTGGCACCACCTATGCGGATGCATTAAGACGAGCCAGGGAACTGATCTCCCTCGAAGACCTAAAAATAGAATCTACAAGGATCAGAAGGGCCGCCACTGAGGCTATGCTCATAGAGCTCCCTGATGACGGATCCAAGGAAAATGCCGACCTACTTGCCGGCAGACTGAAGGACGTCTTAAGTGGAGTCAGGGTCACCAGACCTACCTACCCGCACGGCAGATCTTCGCATCACTGGTTTGGATGACTCGATTTTAGCTCAGGATATCGCTCTTGCCATTGGCAAAATTGGAGGTACCTCTTGGCTTGACGTTAGGGTTGGAGAGATTAGGAGAACCTAAAGGGGTATGGGAGTGGTATGGGTGCGTTGTCCACTTGAAGCTGCCATTAGAGTCGCGGAGCAGGGTCGTCTGGCTGTGGAGTCCTCAGCACCAGTGGAGTTGCTGAGGCGCCGCCCCCTGCAATGCTTCCGTTGCCTGGCGGTAAGGCATGTGCGCACCAGGTGCCCGAGTCAGATAGACAGGAGCGGGGCTTGTCACAATTGTGGCCACGATGCACACGTGGCTAGGACATGCCGCGTACCTTCTAATTGTCCCGTCTGCTCAGAGAGGGGGCTGGATGCCGCCCATCGTGCGGGTTCGAAGGGCTGCCGCCTGGTTCCACCTGGTAGGTTCTCTCCAACAAGGGGCCGCAAAATGGGCAAGAGATAAACCCGATAAATTCACGAATGGACAAAATTGTTCAGGTCAACTTGAATAGGAAGAATAGGGCCATCGACCTCCTCCTCCGATATATGAAAGAGCACTGTGTCTCTTTAGCTGTCTCTCGTGGAGCCTGGCTCAATCCCGGACGATCCGGGCTGAGCCGCCTCTATGGATGGTTTGGCTGCGGTGACATAGAGGGGGGTCGATGCGCAATTTAGAATGTACTTCGATCGTTTCTGGTGAAGGCTACTGTCTCATCGTGGGGCGATGCCTATATTTGTTCTTGTTACTTTTCCCCGAATAGGTCCCTGGAGGCATTTACTAACTGGTTAAATGACCTCGGTACGGTGTTCCCCCTATCTACTTTCCCCCATCTTTGTGTTAGGAGACTTCAATGCGCGATCTGCGGTCTGGGATCTAGGTAGGCCTAATGACAGAGGGGAATTACTGGCGGACTCAATGGCTGGTTTAGGCTTGGTATTGCTGAATCAGGGCTAGACGCCCACCACTTTTCACCCTAGGGGTGAATCTGTGGTGGACACTTCATGGGCGAATCGTCTGGCAGGTACAAGAGTTAGGGGCTGATTCGTGGACACTGACGCGGAGCTGCTTTCAGATCACCGACCCATTGTTATCAGCTTGGGCAGGTGCGAGAAGTCGTGTGAGCGTCGCGTTAAGACCTGTAGGCGCCTCCCTAGATGGGTAACTAGTAAATTAGACAAGGACAGGGTAGAGGCGGCGGCGCTTGCGGCGCTTGGGTGCCTCTCGGAATCTCTTGGAGCGGATTTATAGCTCGACTCACTGAAAGTCTTACGAATGCTTGCGATTTTGCAATGCCCAGGGCGGCCGCGACGGGCCGCGGCTCCCACCCTGTCTACTGGTGGAACGAGCAAATAGCGAATCTCCGCGAGAGGTGTGTAAGAGCTAGACGTGCCTTATGGAGAAGGGGTGTTTCCCTAGAGGCTTCTGCGGATCTCAGAGCAAATCTGAGGACGAGAAGAGAGCTTCGTAAAGAAATAGGGCGCGCCAAGAGATCGGCGTGGTGAGAAATCCTGGCCACCCTAGAGTCGGACCCCTGGGGTAGGCCTTACCAAACTGTATTAAAATCCATGAGGGCACCGGTCGCCCCGATCTGTGAAATTCTTCCCCCGCGTTTTCTTGATAAGATAATTGGTGCTCTCTTCCCGTTGCGATTGGAGGAAATAGGGCCGGCGATACCGGGTGAAACTTGGGACCCGACATGGGATATAGAATGAGACCTCATGGTTTTCTTAGCGGTTACGCGACATCCGATGAGGAGATCGCCGCGACCGCAAATTGGACCTATGCAATGGACAAGCTGATGTCCTGCGACAATAAGCAGGCGGCTGTGCTGGCTCTCGAGGTCCTAGACCGGATCGACCAGATCGAAGAGCATAAATCTCAAGGGTGACGTCGGCCATCTTAAGGTCAGCGCCGCGGTCGCGAGACACGCGATTCTCGGGGTATGTCGGCGGTCCACGCGCTTTGACATGGACGCCGCGTCCCGCGAAACCATTGACAGGTTAAAAGCGGAGTGTCTCAACCTCAGACAGAGGAATGAGAACCTCAGGGTGGAACTCGACAAGCAATCGAAAAGTCGAGAATATTTACTAGCGAAGAATCGTTCCAGGGATACGACGCCTGCGGTTTCTCGCGCGGCGAATCCCGTGCCCCTTAGCAGGGGTAGGAAGCGCAGTCATCGGGAGAGGAGGGAGGAACCGGAGGAACCGGCGGGTTCTGGGCCTCTTGCCGTTTTCGCGGTGCAGGAGGAGGAGCTCTGTGACCCCTTCATCCTTGAAATTGTTATGCCCGGTCCGGGGGGAGGTAGAGCCGCCATGTGAACGCTTTCCCCGATGGCCCGCTACGCTGCTGCGGACCCTCAGGTAATGGGGGTCCTACGGGATATAGTCGGGTCCCTCCGGGGCCTCGAGCGGCGCATGACCGCCCTAGAGGAGCGATCTAGTCCGGCGCCCGCGCCCGATAAGGGCCGCGGAGGCGCGGTTGCGATACCGACCTCCGGGGTCCCGGCGAAGAAGTCAAGAAGGAGGAGACGGCGGAAGAAGAGGGATCGAGTTACCGACCCCCAATCCGTCGCCGATAAGCGGACATCCATGCCCGCAGCGAGAGCGCGCGCCGGGCCCTTGGGCCCGGCAGTCGTGCCCCAGTGTACTACGTCCGGGAAGAGAGGGGCTGCAGCGGTTTCCCGCCCCCCCCCTCGGCGTGGCCAAGTCGCCCCCTGCGAGGGTTGCACCCACGGGCACCCCGGGGGCGACAGGTCAGGGTGAGAAACAATTGAGGAAGAAGGCGGGAAAAGGGGGGTGCAGAGCCGCCCCCTCCAGTCCGACGACAGGCTGGTTTACGAAAACAACAGCCTATGACGGTGCCCGCCAAAGCCGTCTCCGCGGTACGTGCACCCGCGGATTCCAAGGCGACCGAAGGGAAGACTTGCGGTAAAAAGGAGGCGAAGCCTAAGAGGATTGGGGCGAGGGTATTGCCTGACTAGCCCCCTAGGTCGAAGAAGAGGAGGAGAAGGGCGGCGCTCAGGAGGCGGCTCCCCCGCACGGCCGTCGTGGGGCTTACGAAGGTGCCGGGCGAGACCGGCAAGGCCGCTTCCTACGCCGACGTCCTCAAACGGGCTAGAACGACGGATCCGAACTTGTACGCGAGTCTCGGCATCAAGGGCGTACGCCCGAAGGGTTCAGCGGACGGTGGTCTCCTTCTGGAGATTGTTGGTGCTGGAGTCGATGCCTCCCGGAAGGCTGATCGTTCGGCCGATAAACTCTCTCCGAGAGAAGCTGCCCGGGCGGCCGAGGGCCCTGCCTCTGTCCCGGGCAGCTCGCGTAGTGTATACCCGGGTGTAGGCCCTGAGGACGACAGCGGTCCCTCGCGCAGAGAAGGGGCGTTGAGTTAAATCGCCCCGGTCTGCACGTAGACCTCTTCGAGGGCCGGAGCGGCCCTCGTGCGATGACACTGCGGCGGGTAAGCTGAACCCCGCCGCTAGGGACGCGAGAACCGGGTCCCGCCGATGCGCCGTATCGCGGCCCGCGGGCGATGGGGATCGCGCCGCGCTGAATTTGCGCGCTTAGGCGCGTGCGGTGAGGCCCAGATGGGCCAGCATGGGGGGGGGGGCTGGAAGTAGTGCTGATGACCGGTTCCCAGTTCTCCCCTCAAGGGCCGAGTGTGGCGAGTAGGTTTTTAGTGAGTATGGTGATCCGACGCAGCATGGCGTGGCACCGAGTCCCACACTACTCCGAAGCCCGCTCGTCCTGGCCGGTTAGGTCAGGACTTGAGCATGGCGGATGGAGGGGTGTGCATAAAGCATTTTCCTACTAAAAAAAAAGGGGGGAGGTTTCGTGACGGCGGCGGTCGTGTGCAGACGTGTGGCGCGTGGCTCCGTTTATGGCCGTGCAATTGTTGTGCTTGCGTGTGTTTTTCGGGTATACGAGTGATGTTCTTACGTTCTGTGCGTGTTTCTGTGCATCTGATCATGAAGGGAAGAGTCTAACTTGCCTGGATGTCGTATTTTTTAGCTCTCCTTCATCAATTTTATAAATAAATCTGTATTTGAATCTGTATTTTTTATTTATATTTTCATCCGTACAATAAGTCCACAGATCTTCCGCCGAGTACATAGCGCAATTTGAACAGAGCTGTATTTTGTGAGAGAATGGAAGAAGGTCATTTCGAGCATATACTTTGAAAATATGATAGATTGTGGACATATTGCGCATGGTCGCATGTTGATGCAATTTTTCTGCATGTTATCTTACGTAATATGACTTCAATTTGTCTGTTGAGCCTTACACTTCGAAAAAATAAGTCAAAAAATGTGGTAGAATATGGCTCCAGGCGAAGGTCCACTTTAAAAAAACCTAACGCGCCGAAAGTGGAACCTCAARGSTGGTGTGRAARTYCACGTTATTTATAATTTTTATTGTTTTCATATGTCAAAAATTCAGAATACCGCTTTTTATAGAAAAATACAATAATGCGGTTATTCTATAAGAATTATATTTAAAAA
>JANQDE010000598.1:22909-49817 GCA_037157785.1 Cephalotes varians | reverse complement strand
TTTTTTTTTATCTAATCGAAGTTATAAATTAATAGAAGTTCAATTTGTTAAATTATCTAAAGTAATTGTTATTATCTAATCGAAGATATAAATTAATMGACATTSAATTTGTTAAATTATCTAAATTGATTGTTATTATCTAATTAAATGGATTCCCCCTCCTCACGTCATGCCCCGTGACGTCATACCCCCTCTCCGCGTGTGACGTCATACCCCTCGCCCCTTCCCCCTTCCCCGCAACCCCCTCGGAGCTCCCGAGTTAGAATCGGTGTATATACTCTACTGGTGGTGTTGATAATATGGATAAAATGGTTAGTGAATACTTGGTACAACGAAAGACATTAAGATGGACACTTGCTTTCTTTTACAACATTATAAATGTTACTGCTCTAGCTACATATATTGTAACGAAAAAGTGCAATAATGAAAAGATCAGCAGCAACCAAAAACGTTTGTTTTTGAAGGAACTTGCTCTTAAATTATGCACTCCATCAATTGAAAATCGGGCTTTGAATATTAAACTAGTCGGATACCAAGGTGTACGCAGTGCAATCGAGTCTTGTCTTGGAAGAGAAATATCAATTGTACATAATATAACTCCGTCCCAAAACGACAATGCTGGAGGAGCCATAGTTGGAAGCTGTTTTATTTGCCGTAACTTGAAAATGAAGCAAAGAAAAACTAGAAACTCATGTGCAAAAAGCCAATATGCTCTGAGCATTCAACAAAGMCATCATCGTGTAATGAATGTCTTTCTTTTTAAAAATCATTATGCGATAAAAATTAAAAAAAATTTTTTTCACTTTTCTACATAAATTAYATTATGTTTATATAATTTAAATAATGTAATTTTCAATTTCTTTGTTCACATTTCATTCATATAATAAATAAAATTGATTTTTCATATACTAAAATAAGTGGTAATTCCTTTTATTGCATTGTAGATACATTTGTACCTTAGCCGCCTTCTACGTGGTACGAATACAAAAGCTTAAATATTTTTGAAATCAGGATTAAAAATTTTGCAAGTACCAAAAAATAGTGTTTGTAATAGTCCAAAAAGAGATGTCATAATCACTCAATATGGTTACTTCTACAGGAATGAATTTATGTACAGATAAAATCGCAAAAGGTACAAATGTACCTTAGCCGGCACATAAGGGTTAAGAAAATTTTGAATATCAATTGACCTTGGAAAAACATTCGAAGTCTCACAACGCATCCGTTATCGGATCCAGATTTCAATGGGTCAGTTTTCCTCTTCGTATCAATTAGTAGGTTGATATTTTCTAATTAATACATAGTTTATTAACATTTTTTTGTCTTGGATAGTTAACAGTGTAATCACTCACCAGGTGTGTTCGAGACTTCGATGTTAATCATCGTAGAAAAAGCACCTTTTTCATGTAGATAACGCAGTGTACTATTCTTGTCAACGATATGAGTATAACTAATGTGTAAAGGAGTTACCTTTCGCTCAGATGCGAAAGCGGGAGCCGGAGAAGCTCGTCGGAAGCCAGGTTTCGCGGGTAGAGTGAATAGACGTGTCGGTGGATTTAAGTGGTCATATATTTAACACTGTATTATAGAGTATTGATCACAGCGTTACAGAGAATATTTACATTTTATTTACACTAGCTTATGATTAGCCGCGAGAGGCGCGAGGAAGCCGCGGGCTTGTATTGTATATTTATTGCGGACGGAATGGAGCGTCAAGTAGATGGGAACGCTTCACGTTGACATACGTCGATCAGCTGATATTTACATTTGCTCGGTGACTTGCCGAGCGGAGCGCGGGGAGATCGTGACGCGGACGAAAACGAGAGTGAACCTAGTGATTATAATCTGACACAGATTCGAGTATCCGATCAGCTGACTGTTACGACGCTCCGTGGTTTAGCCGCGCGGAGCGCGGTGCGGTCGGAGGTAGTACAATAGATGCGGACGAACGACTTATTTCCTACTATTTACAGTTGTTTTTCTACAGGCGGGTCGGTTAGTACCGCGGTCGCGGTATTGTGTCCGTATTTCCTGGAACACGGGGGAAGAGGCCCGGGAATCTCCTTGTCCCGGACGTGATTCGTGGAAGCGAGCCGGGAATTTCCGTACTCGTAGGATTATTTAGATAGAGATCGGGAATCTCCGTGTCTCGTGCGTGTGTCGGGACAACGAGCCGGGAATATCCGAACTCGCGGAAATCGGATAGAGACCGGGAATATCCGTGTCTCGTAGTGATGTCAGGGAGCGAGCCGGGAATATCCGAACTCGCGGAAATTGGATAGAGACCGGGAATATCCGTGTCTCGTAGCGGTGTCAGGAAGCGAGCCGGGAATATCCGAACTCGCGGAAATCGGATAGAAACCGGGAATATCTGTGTCTCGTAACGGTGTCAGGAAACGAGCCGGGAATGTCCGCGCTCGTGGAAGTCGGGGATAACTCGGAATCTCGTCTCCGTAACCGGGAATGTCCGTGCTAGACAACGAGCTGAGCGGATCTGGTGTCGATCTTTTTCCGGCGGGCCGTTTTATACTTGAACAACGGCCTGGTTTGGTGGGGCGGGGCGCGCGCGGTGCGGGCGCGGATGCCTGTATTCGCTCTGTCCTTCGCGCCGCTGTGTTTCACTCGCTAGTAACGGGCGTATCGTTACAAATGTTCGCTGATACAACGTCATAAGGTATCCCTAATTGTGAGTCATATTATAAACATGAAGTTTTACAAAACATATAAATAAAAATAAATATTAGTTCGAGTTGTCATATCGTCTATAATTTTTTAATTTGTTCAGAATATCGTTATATACAAACTGCATTTCTGTGTCGGATTGTGAATTTATTGGATTTGTCTGAGTCTTTATATTAATCATTTCTGAAGTCAATCTTCTGTAATAAAATCTTTTTTTGTCCAAAATTATAAGTTTTTGCCAGTCAAAATCATGATTTAGTTCTAATCTATGTTCAGTTATCACAGAATGATTTTTCGTTTTTTTATTTATGTCATTTTTATGTTCTACGACCTTTGTACTTAACTTTCTTTTTGTCTGACCAACATAAGATGCATCACAGTTTTTACAAGTTAACTTATACACAACATTTTTGTTTGAATCAACCGATAAACAATTATCTTTTTGAGCCTTGACTATCCATGCTAACTTGAAGTAGACTAAAATATGCTAATTTTTTATTAATCATGTTCTTGATGTGTTTAAATTTTTCCGTAACATTGGGGATGAAAGGAATTATGAACCATCCTTTTTTCCCCTTGTCATTCGAATTGTCTGCATTTTGTTTTTTGGCATGTTTACTGAACAGAGTTTTTAACCTCCTATGGATAGTGTCAAATATAAATTTTAATGGGTATTCATTGCTCAAAAAGGTTTCTATTATAAATTTAAGATTTCTTTGGTAGAATCTTGGGTGCGACAATAAGAAAGCTCTATCCATCATTCTCATGATTACACCTCTTTTTTGTGCGGGAGGATGGTGGAAAAAAAATTTTCACCTTTGATTGAAGTGAATGATAAATGGTTTATGAATTTGTCACATCAAAATATTCCCCAACAGGTACAATTAGTAGTGCTATTAGGACAGAATTTTTCAACGCCGATAATTAACACAAAAACCAATATCACACAATTTATTAAGAATGTTGAACATAATATCATAAATTTAGAAACGGAGGTTCAAAAGGATGTTAGGAATAGATTAACTCCAGTTTTCCACAATTTACTGTCTAAAACGCTGTACAAAGATAAAGTAGATATCAATATTATCAAGTTACTTGAATCTACCAAAACATTCTTAAAAAATAACCCAACTATACTTTTCACTAGGGCAGATAAGGGAAGTATTACGGTTGCTCTTGACAAAACAGAATACGTTAATAAAATAGAGGATATCTTAAGCGACACGGATACATACTTAGAAATTAAAAAGGATCCAATAAAAAAATTAACCACGGACATAAGAGAAATACTCACGACATGGAAAAACAAAGAATATATAACACAGGGAATATATAATAGTATCTTTTGTAGTGATGGGAACATGCCGAGGGCTTATGGGCTGCCAAAGATTCACAAGCCGGGACTTAAATTCAGAATAATCATTTCATCTATAGATAGCCCGACACACTCTTTAGCGAATTATTTGCACAAGATTATATCAAAAAATGTAACCAAACCACAGAGTCATATACAGAATAGTTATCAGATAGTTAAACAATTAAATGGTCTTCCTATTGAAAATGATTTGGAATTAATCTCATTGGACGTCATTTCACTGTTCACCAATATCCCAATGAATCTAGCATTAGATAGCATAAATAAGAGATGAACTAATATTTGTAGAGGGACTAAAATTCCCAGAACAGAGTTTCTAAAAGCCATTAAATTGATATTAGACTCGACGTTCTTTGTTTTCAATAGGAGGATTTATAAACAAAAATTTGGCACGCCCATGGGGTCTCCTTTGTCTCCAATAATAGCAGACTTATTGTTAGTTATGCAGGATTTGGAAGCCAATGCGCTCGTTGCACTTGGCTGCGAAATACCGTTCTACTATAGGTACTATAGGTAGATGACATCGCATTAGCGGTGTCTCGACATAAAATAAATGATGTCCTAGCAATTTTCAATTCATTTCACTCAAGGAGTTCACCATAGAAATAGGAGGAAAAAAATTGGATTTCTTGGATGTAACACTAATGAACAATAATAATAAGTTAGAATTCGACTGGCACCGCAAACCAACCTTTTCGGGTAGAGTCCTCAATTATTTATCCCACCATCCTCTCGCACAAAAAAGAGGTGTAATCATGAGCATGATATATAGGATAGAGCTTTCTTATTGTCGCACCCAAGAAATCCACCAAAGAAATCTTAAATTTATAATAGAGACCTTTTTGAGCAATGAATACCCATTAAAATTTATATTTGACACTATCCATAGGAGGTTAAAAACTCTGTTCAGTAAACGTACCAAAAAACAAAATGCAGACAATTCGAATGGCGAGGGGAAAAAAGGATGGTTCATAATTCTTTTCATCCCCAATGTTACGGAAAAATTTAAACACATCACGAACATGATTAATAAAAAATTAGCATATTTTAGTCTACA
Source organism: Cephalotes varians (assembly GCA_037157785.1). NCBI lineage: Eukaryota > Metazoa > Arthropoda > Insecta > Hymenoptera > Formicidae > Cephalotes > Cephalotes varians. Next base: position 44,703 of record JANQDE010000598.1, on the reverse strand, counting down.
CAAGTTAGCATGGATAGTCAAGGCTCAAAAAGATAGTTTATCGGTTGATTTAAACAAAAATGTTGTGTACAGGGTGGGCCACCTAGCGTTTGGAATTTCAACTACCGGTTATTTTGAGTTTGAAAGGTGTAATGACATTCGTGACGTATCAGAAATCTAGTTTTTTGTTTGACATTTACGAAATGGGTCGCTATACGCTTGAACAAAATTGGAAAATATTGAAAACTTCCAAAGTGGTGAGTCTTCAACCCAAACTGTAAGAAATTTACGTGAAAAATTTGGTAGAAATGAAAGGCCTTCAACGCAGTTTGTGGATCAATTTGTGAAGCGAGTTCGGCAAACTGGATCCTTATTGGCTAAAGCAACTCGTTCACGTACTCGTCGAGTAAGGTCAACCAAAAACATTGCTGCTATTGCTCAGAGTGTGCTTGAACAACCATCAACATCAACTCGCCGTCGTTCTCAAAACTTGAACATTTCACGCATTTCTTTGAAAAGAATTTTGAATAAAAACCTCGATATGAAGCCATACAAAGTTCAATCAGTGCAAGAATTGAAGCCGCATGACCATCCGATGCGTTTTCGGTTCGCCCAATGGGCTGAACAACGCTTGGTTGAAGATGAGCATTTTTACCGAAAAATCATCTTTTCTGACGAAGCTCATTTTCACCTCGGCGACTATGTGAACAAGCAGAATTGTCGTATTTGGGGGTCAGAGAATCCGCACGTCGTCATGGAGAAGCCGATGCATTTACAACGAGTGACTGTTTGGTGTGGTTTTTGGTTCGGCGGCATCATTGGGCCATTTTTCTTCGAAAATGAGCAAGGAGCTGCCGTCACTGTCAATGGCGATCGCTACCGCGCCATGCTAAACGAATTCTTGTTTACCAAATTTGAAGAGGAGGACACAAACGACATTTGGTTTCAACAGGACAGCACACCTTGCCACACAGCCAACGTTACAATCGATCTTTTGCGTACTGTCTTCGAAAATCGCATAATCAGCTGAAATGCTGATGTCAATTGGCCGCCTCGCAGCTGCGATTTGAATCCGCTGGACTATTTTTTATAGGGAGCCGTCAAGGATAAGTGTTACGCTAACCAGCCAGAAACGATTCAAGAATTAAAACATGAAATCAAAGTTGCCATTGATGAAATACGCACCCATACAGTGGAAAATGTACTGAAAAATTGGGTTTATAGAATGGGGTATTGTGCAGCCAGCCGTGGAAGTCATTTAAATGAAATTGTATTTCATGTTTAATGGCAATGTACTACCTTTCCAATAAAGCCATAAACTTTGAAAAATATTCATGCGTTTTTTTTTTAAAGCCAAATTAAATTCCAAATTTTAAATGGTACCACCCTGTATAAGTTAACTTGTAAAAACTGTGATGCATCTTATGTCGGTCAGACAAAAAGAAAGTTAAGTACAAGGGTCGCAGAACACAAAAATGACATAAATAAAAAAACAAAAAATCATTCTGATAACTGAACATAGATTAGAACTAAATCATGATTTTGACTGGCAAAAACTTATAATTTTGGACAAAGAAAGATTTTATTACAGAAGATTGACTTCAGAAATAATTAATATAAAGACTCAGACAAATCCAATAAATTCACAATCCGACACAGAATGCTTACAGTTTGTATATAACGATATTCTGAACAAATTAAAAAATTATAGACGATATGACAACAACTCGAACTAATATTTATTTTTATTTATATGTTTTGTAAGACTTCATGTTTATAATATGACTCACAATTAGGGATACCTTATGACATTGTATCAGCGAACATTAGTTATACTCATATCGTTGACAAGAATAGTACACTGCGTTATCTACATGAAAAAGGTGCTTTTTCTACGATGATTAACATCGAAGTCTCGAACACACCTGGTGAGTGATTACACTGTTAACTGTCCAAGACAAAAAAATGTTAATAAACTATGTATTAATTAGAAAGTATCAACCTACTAATTGATACGAAGAGGAAAACCCATTGAAATGTGGATCCGATAACGGATGCGTTGTGAGACTTCGAATATTTTTCCAAGATATCAATTGATATTCAAAATTTTCTTAAAAAATTGCGCTGAAGATGATTTGAAAGCAAGCCGAAACATCCGAGCCTTTCGATCACAGTTAATGTAATTAACTTATTAAAATATAATATGATTTAATGTTGCGCTACACCATGCGTTGTTTCTTAGCTCTCATTAGCCCTTATATAGAAATTTCTTATCTCTGTTATTATTTTGAGAGCTTTATTGAATCAATTCAAAGCATTATTGTAAATTTATTGTAAATTTCTTTAAGCTCCGTGGTTAGCAGAGAAACTGAGTTGTTATTTTCTAATAAGCAAAGATAGGCCGAAAAGGGCTCAACAAAAGTCTCCTTGCAGACGCGGAAAGTTGACTCAATTTGAGTGCGTCTCTCAAGCGATTCCTTGCCACCCAACAAAATTTTGGCAATATTATTCGCATTTATCAACCGTCTGACGCAACGCATGTACTCTAGAGGTATTTAGTATAATCGAGTTTTCGAGCGAGCCTGACATTAGTGAGCGATGAAACGCGCTTCATTATCCTTTCCTTGTTTATGTTATTGTTGGGTCTGTTATCCATATCCTCCACGGTCTCGGTGCGTCACGCTCCGACATCTCGAATCCGCCAACCAATCACAAAGCGCGTTGACAGTTGAGATCAAGGGATTTCCAATTTTCCAAAAATGCACAAAAAGCGCAGCAACTACCAGCCCTTGGCCCGGCAAGTACAAGACAATGCAAGTTTAGTGAGCTTTACAGGTTTGACACTGGAAAAGAAATATTCAGCAGGGCAAAAAGCGGCAGAAAAAGTCCACAGAACACAGAGCGATGTAAAATACGTCAAACTATACTCATGTCGAACCAGAGAGAGGGAGAGAGAGAGAGAGAATGTGTTCTATGAGAAGGAATTATAGCATGAGTCGCAACAACAGAGAGCGAGATATGAGACATATAAGTTGGAGAGAGAGAAAGCAAGAACACGGATAAGAGTGAATGTAACAAGAGAGAATGAGTGCTATAAGGAGGAAGAAGAGAGAATCACCACGAGAAGGAAAAAGAAAGCTACGAGAAGAAGAGAGAAAGATATGTGTGAGAAAGTGTGAGAAAGAACAGGAGAGAGGGAGAAAGAGAACTATTGGAGGAAAAAACATATGTAAGAGGAATTATTAAAAATATAATTAATTAATTATATTAATTACATAATTATATATAAGAATTTATAAGTTGATTAATCAATATACACAGTAGAACCTCTTTATAATCCACCTCTTTAGTCACAATCTCCCACTAGTCACATTAGTCGACCTCCGTATAATACATTTCTAACTCACGTGATGTGTCTCCATGACAAACCGCTTGCGCAGTAAACAATGCGCAGTCTTCTACTTAGGCATACTTAAGCTTTTATCTTTAGCGCTCAACTGGATGCTTTGGGGATAGCTTACTACTTATATATTAATTATTTTACATAATTGTTAGCTGCTCAATTGTTTCACATAAGTGTAAACATGAATCAAAAGTCGAGGAAGTGTATAACAATAAGCAACAAGCAAAAAATAATTGAGGAGGTTGCTTCAAAAATGGATAAAAATATGGCAAAGAAATATGGTATTTCGTCAAGTCGTGTGTAAAAAATTAATGGTTACTTGATTATTTTCATTAAATTTGGATTAGAACAATACAATTTTTATTAATCTAACCAAATTTGCTCTTTTAATCAAAATTAGGCCCTGACGAAAATAAGAAGTTTCGTAAGTATTTGTGGAACGCTTACATGAGCGTTTGAGAAAGTTTATTGAGTGTTTAGAGAAGTCAATAGAGAGTTTGTCGAGAGGAAATTGAAATATTAAAGCGTTTCGAAAGGCGTTTGCGTACAAAAAGCGTTTGCTAAATGTTTGAAGTCTTGTAACAAACTCTCTGTACGAAGATGCATTAGCGTTTACTGAATGTATTTTGAAAGGCGTTGTCTCAGCATTGCAAACTTTTTTCAAAACGTTATATACAGCGTTTGATAAGCGTTTGTCGAGAAGAAATTGAAACACTAAAACGTTTAAAACTCAATGGCGTTAGATAAGCGTTCTAACAAAGTTTGCGAGCGTAATAAACTCTCAGAAAACGTTTATGAAACGGTTGTCAACGCTTTATAAGACATTTTATTTTCGCCAGGGGGTTAGAATAACAAAAATTGTATTCTAATTAAAATTTAGTTATTCTAACAACACAATTTTCAAATAATAAAGTAAGAAAGCTTTTGTTCATCAACAAAATAAATAGTTATCAAAACATTTCTCTTAGTCCTACTTATGTGTTTAAGAAGGCTACTTACGGTCCTGCTTTGTGCGGAATTAAGATAATCTTTTTATGTCACATTTGGTCTCGAGCGTGTGACTATAAAGAGGTTCTATTGTATTTATTAAATGGAAAGAGGGCGACGACGGGCCCTGTGACGGGATCTCTCACTGTGATGTCATATCTCCACCACGCACCGTTGAACTCTCTTTCCGTAACGTCATGCCCGGCGCATACCCATTATCATAGAACTCCCCGCACTTCCCTCGAAGGTTTCATGGGTTATAGAACCTGCTTAGTATTCCTACTTAAATAATATACTTAAATAATATTAAAAATGTTTTTTTTTTATTTGGTTAGATGGCGTGGAAGAGTGAGAGTCGCGTAGAGAGTGTAAATTAGAAAGTGGATTAAAGCGAATAAAGTGAATATAGTGTGGGTGTTAGATTAGGAAGAGAAAGAGGGAAAGAGGTGAGAGTGGAGGGAAAGATAGTGGTAAGAGATAAGTAAGTAGAAAGAGAAGAATAACGAGAAAAGAAGTTTGGAGGTTATGTCGAGTAAGAGAGATGAAAGCGCGGGAAGCGCGTGTGGAGGAGCGAAAGAGGTTAAAGTAGGAAAGATGAAACAGGAAGGACATCAGAGTAAATTAGTTACAGAGGATAAAGTAGGAGGAAAGAGAGTTTCTTTTAGATTAGATAAGGATAAAGAAGGAGAAGAAAAGTTAGAGGAAATAAGGATGGAATTAAAGACTGAAGTAAGAAAGAGGTTTAAGGAGTTAGAAGATAGAGTGGAAAAGGAGATAGGAGAGATAAGAGGAGAAGTGAGGGTATGTAAGGAATGGATAGAAGGACATAAAAATATTGAAAAGGGGTGGGAGAGGAAATGGGAAGAATTAAAGAAGGAATGGAAGGAATTAGAGAAGGAGTGTAGAGAGAAAGTAGAGAAGAGGCTAGAGGAAAGGTTCAGAGAATATGAGGAAAGGGAAGAAAGGGAGAATAGCGAGGAAAGAAGTGTAAGGAGTGAAAGGAAGGTGCTTTTAAGTAGGGAAGGGAGTGGTTACGAGAGTTCAGGCACGGTTTGGAGTGAAGATAGGCTAAGTAATAAAGAAGTAGAGAAAATAAGGAAATGGGTGGGAGAGAAGGAAAGAATGGAGAGAAAGGAGAATGTTGTATTGAAAGGGATAAGAATGCGGGAGGATATAGAAAAGGAAAAGGATAAAAGGGTAGAATGGGTGAAAGAATTAATAAAAAAGAAGTTAGAGGTAGACTGTTGGATAAGCGAAGTAAGGAAAAGTGGTTCAGTAATAATTGTAAAAATGGAAAGTGAAAGAAAAAAGAGAAATAATGAAAATGAAAAACAAACTGAAAGAAGATAGTTTATTTATAGAGAATGACCTGAGTTTCGAAGAAAGGAAGATTCAGGAAAAGTTAAGTAGGTGGGCAAAGGAGGAAAGAAGCAAAGGGATGGAAATAAAGATAGGCAGAGGGAGAGCAAGATATAGAGGGAAATGGGTAACTGGGAGGAAATAGAGAAGGAGGAGAGAACAAGGGAGGAAAAAGGAATAGTAGAGGTAAGGAATGAAAAAAAGAGGGAGCAGAATTTCGAATAAGCCAAGAAGGGAAGGGAGAAAAGTTAGAAGAATGGGAGAAAATAGAAAAAGAAAGGGAAGATAGGAGTTTTGTATTTTGGAACGTAGCAGGATTGGGAAAAAAGAATGAAGAGTTTTGGGATTTTATAAGTAAACACAACTTCATAAACCTAAGTGAGACGTTGTTGGAGGAGAAAAGTTGGGAAGGAATAAAATGATGACTTCCAGACTCGCATGTATGGGAAGGATGGATGGCTAGAAAGGAAAAGAAAAGAGGAAGGGCAATAATGGGGGGGATGTTAATAGGCAAAAGGAAAGATTGGGGAGAGGAAGGAATAAACTAAGGGATAGAGGAGAGGAAGGAATAATAAGGTCGGAAATTGTTGTGGGGAAGGAGAAATGGATAATAATATCGATATACAATGGGAAAGCGTGGAAAGATATGGTACAGAGGCTAGAGGAAATAACGATAGTAATAGAGGAAAGCGAAAATGTTAACATAATTGTAGGGGGAGATTTTAATTTAAGGGGAACTAGGAAGCGTAAAGGAATTAGATATAGAAAGAAAATCGAAGGATAAGATAATAGGAAATGTAGGCAGGAATTTGATTGAATAGATTAGGAAGAAAGGATGGTACATGTTGAAGCATATGAAGGTGATTGGGATGGAAACTTTACGTATGTAGGTGCGAGAGGAAACACTGTGATAGACTTTGTGATAGCAAATGAAGCTGTGTTTAATAAAATAATAGATTTTAAGATTTTAGAGAGAGTGGACTCAGACCATCTGCCTTTGCAATTAAGATTAAGGAGAACAGAGGAAGGGAAGAAAGAAGAAAGAAGAATGGAGAAAACAGGAGATAGATGAGCTAAGATAAAAGAAATAATAGTATGGGATGAAGAGGCGATCAAAGAGTATAGAAAAAAAAACGTATTGGTACAGGAGTTTGAACAGGAGCAAGAATCAGTCGAAGAAAGATGGCAATGGATAAAAAAGATGGGGCGCGATGGTAAGGAAGAAAATAAGGATAAGAAGAAAGAAGATTGGATTCAAGGATTGGTGGGACAGAGACTGTACGATAAGAAAAAGTAAGATACATAGATATTTCTGCGCATAGAGGAGAGGAAAGTTAGGAAGAGAAGAATACCTGGAAGAAAAAGGAAAGTTAAGAAAATTCATGAAGGAGAAGCAGAAAGAGAAAAGGGAAAAGGAGGAGAAGGAATTAAGAGAGATTAGGAAGGAGACAGAGTGTGGAGATATATAAAGAGAAAGAGAGGGAGGAAAATGGAGGAGATAGTGGAAAATGGAAGGTAGGAAAGTGAAGGAGAATGAAATAGAGGAAGGAGTATGGAGGAAGCACTTTAAGGAACTACTAGGAGGAATAGAAACTGAGGGGGGAGGAGAAAGAGATGGTACAGGAGAGGGAGAGAAAAGGAGGGTGAAAACATACAAGATAAAGAAATATAGGAAGTGGTGAAAAGAATGAAGAAAAGGAAAGCAGTAGAAATAGATGGAATTCTGATGGAAGCGTGGGTATATGCAGGAAAGAATTTGAGAAGTAACCTGGTGATGTTGTAGCAGGTTTGGAAGGATAATGAAATTCCAGAGGACTGGAGAAAAAGTATAGTGGTACCATTGTATAAGAGAAGGGATAAGAACGTATCCAGTAATTATAGAGGTATCTCCCTCTTGTGTTGTAACGATGCACCCCGAATGCATCGTTACTAGCCTCCCCACATCGAGCATTGTAACTACTTGCGCCGAAAACCGCGCGGCTGTTTAACGGCTAAGACCGATTCGGGCCTAAACGCCATAGGCCCGAAGCGTGCCGAAGGCGCGCCGCGACGCCGCCGCCGAGCGATCGGGGAGAGAGGCCGGCTTAAGCGTGAGCCGGCTGCCGATTCGCTTCAGTCGGCCCACGAGCGAGTATAAAAGCGGGCCGACTCGTACTCTAGGGACCTGTCCTAGTGATCCACCTCCTAGAGATCCGTCCGCAAATTCCTAACAAGCGATTGAGTGTGCTCAAGCGCAGTCGAGAGTACTCGGCAACCCGAATACCGCCTTCAGGGAAACGAGTGTTCTCGCTTTCCGCCGAGAGTACTCGGCCACCCGAATACCGCATCCAGAGGAACGGGTGTTCCCGCTTTCCGCCAAGAGTACTCGGCGTCGAGATCATTCCCGCCAAGGAAGGCAGCCCAGCGCACCCTTCGCCTTGCGAGCTTACCTCCCCACGCACTGTCGCAATCACTCGCATCCGCTCCGAATCTCGGACATGACAAGGCCGAACAAGGATAGACCGAACCTTCCAGCGATCGCCGCAAGGCCCGCACCGCACGAGCCAATCACATGCGCTGGTCGATGCATCGGCGCTGCTCGCGCACCTAGCACGGCCCCGCGCACTGAAGACGCCGCTTAACGCACGCGTTCCGGTTATCGCTCACCTTCGTGCACGAACGCTCTACGTACACACGGCACACACACACACACACACACACACACACACACACACACACGCGCGCGCGCGCGCGCGCGCGCGCGCGCGCGCACACACACACACACACACACACACACATATTACCCATCTGTACATACACGCATACACCACGCATCCACTTGTACATAACTCATTCTGAATAAATACTGTCATTACTAAAAACAATTTTTATTCCGTGTCTCTACTCTTCCGAGCCCGGCGTCCGACGAGCCTTTCCGGCACTTCCGTCCAGAACCCGAATACCGCAGAAAACCGAACCGTTACAGTGTACAGCATATAAAATATTGGCAGAGGTAATCAGAAGAAGGCTGGAAGAAGAAACGAAAAGGAGGAGATTGTTACCGGAAACTCAAGCAGGTTTTAAAAAAGGAAAGTCAACGTTGGACATATATGTGTTGAGTCATTTGGCTCAGAGATGAAGAAATTTGGAAGGGAAAGAAAGAAACGTTTATGCTTTTTTGTGGACCTCAGAGCGGCGTTTGATAATGTAGACAGAGATATTCTATGGAAGATGAAGAAAAAGGGATAGAAGAAGGGCTGCTGAGAAGAATTGAAAGAATTTATGAAAGAACGAAAATAACCGTAAGGACGAACGACGGACTGTCGAGAAGCTTCAGGACGGGAAAAGGAGTAAGGCAGAGATGCGCTCTGAGTCCACTGATATTTAATTTGTATATGGCGGGGATAGATGAGATGCTAAATGATAGAGAGATAGGAGGAGTAGAGATAGGTAGAGTAAGAATATGGAATTTAGCATACGCGAACGACATCGTATTGTTAGCAAAGAATAAGGAAGCTTTAGAGGATATGATAGGAACGTTTAGAAAATTTTTAAGAATGAGGAAATTAGAACTGAATGTGAGGAAATCTAAGATTCTAGTTTTTAATAGAGGTAAATGGTCAATGGTCAATGAGAAAAAGGAAATATGGAAATGGAAAGATGAAAGGATAGAAGAAGTGCAGACTTTCAAATATTTAGGATTCATGTTTAACAGGAAAGGTAATAATAAGGAACATATTAAAGAATTAGTAAATAAAGGTAGGATAGCCGTCAGGAAAGTATGGGGATTAGGAGAGAGAATGTGCCCGAATGATCTGATAAGAAGATGGAACCTATAAGTATTTAGTACAGAGTGTAATTAGTTATAGAGTTGAACTGTGGGGAAGGATGGAAAAGGAAGAATTAAAAAAAATTATGATGGATTATGTGAGGTGGATATTTAGATTAGACTATTGTACACCTAGATATGTGATAACCAGGGAATTAAGAATGAATAAACTGAAGATAGGATAGGGAATTAGAGTAAAAAGATTCGAGGAAAGGGTAAAAAATAGAGAGGGAAGTTTAGTGGAATTGTGTTGAAAAGAAAAAGAGGAAGGTGAGAGAGGGAATAGGGAAAGAGATAGGGAATATAGTGAAATAGAGTTAATTAAGAGGGAAAGAAACATTGCAAGAGCAGAAGAAAACAGTAAAATATCAGAACGAAATATAACAGGAGGTATAAAGAGATCTTAGCAGAGGGAAGCATACCAAGATATCTTATGACAGAAAATTTAGAAAAAAGAGATCAAGGAGAAGGAGTACTAGCGCTAGTCAGACTAAGATGCGAAAACATGGAAGAGTGGAATAAATATTGGAAAGAGGAAGGGGAGAGAAGATGTAGTTTCTGTAATAAAGATAGGGATTGTTTTAAGCATTATAGATTGTAGGGAAGTATATATATAAGGGATTGGTTTAGTGTTTTAGGGTCAAGGAAAGAAGAGATGTGGCAAAAAATATGGAACGATGATCTGGATGCAAGAAAAGGAGAAGTGTTAATAAGAATTTGGAAAGGAAAGGAGAAGATTAAAAGAGCAAAAGAGGTCAGGAGGGAAGAATTAGATTTAAACCAATGGAGAGAGGTAGAAAAAGATAGGAGAATGAGGAAAAAATGGGATACGAGTGGTAGGAAGAGAAAGAATGGGGGAGGCGAGAGAAGCGTGAAAGAGAAAAGAGAAAAGAGAGGGAAAATGTAAAAAGGATAAGATAGATCAGGGAAGTGTGGAAGGATGAATGAGGTTAAGGAATCAATTGTAAACCAAGGAATCAATTGTAAACCAAGTCCCTTCTTGCATCAATCATGTATGCTCGAAGTGAAATAAATATCTATCTATTAAAAATATTTTTTTCAATCTAATTTATTATATTAATACTGGTCAAAACATATTTATACGGTTAAAAAAATTGGGCTATGTACACGTTTAACTTTTTTCTATTAGGAATAGATTATTATCATTGACTGTCTTAAAAAGCACACATTTAAAAATTAAAACTTGCAATGTTTACTCAGAGAAAATTATGAACTTTATCATAAAAAGTGTTCAAATGCTTTAGCTTGAGATTTTTACACATCAGCGTTTATCATAATCAAGAAAATAGCTAAACTGCATGACTCTATATTATGTTATCGATATATCGAAACAAATGAACGGAATGAAACACAAAATATTAAAACCTAATTTGTTAGTGATTACAATCTATTAACTTGAAATATTCCGATTAATGTTGTATTGCATCATTTAAATGCTTATTTATTTATTTAAATTTTATTTATTTACCAAATATTAAAATTTAATATTTATTTACAGAACTAATTTCTGCAGCAAAATTTTGCATAAATCGTTAAATACTTAAAGTACTCATACACAAAAATATTTTTCCATCAGTAGTTGAAATATTATAACAAAAATTAATAAATACAACAATATAATTAAGGCACGAAGGAAATTAAAATAATAATAAGTGAGAAGGGCTGCGTGCCTGGCGGTTGTAATTGCCACAAATTAGGTAATTAATGCAAAGACTCAAACATAAAAATTAAAAATCGATGATATTAAAACAGTACATTAGTTGATTCAAACGAACGTTTCGACCTACATCAGGTCATCATCAGTGATATTTAAAACAAAAGCAACGGAAGACTAAAGATACATTGGTAAATAAAAATAAGTAAACAAGTAAATATGAAAGTCGACGGTTGAAAGGTACAACGTGCGCAAGTTCGCATTTTATTATGTCTTAAAATTAATAGCACCTGACTATTGTAAAGGACTTTCTTCCGTAAAGTATGTCTTAAATCCCAGCATCGTGGGTGAGATTGTGTGCTTGCTCCACGAAAAACMTCTTCAAATTCGAGTTGTGCGTAACGAGGATCCGCCAGTTCCTCTCAAAGTTACTTTCTTGAGTTATATGGTCAATTGAATAAAGCGTAAATTGTGGCTGTGAATTTACAAAAAACGTGCATAATAGTCYCCCGAAATCAATATTRGCAATTAAAATTGCATCGCAATGGAGTTCACATTATTATACACAGGGCGTACCTTGAGCGGAAAGACCGGCAAGATCCGTCGTTGTCGGAACGATAGTATATAAAATAATGTACAGTTGTATGTGGTACGATATGTGAAGCGGATCTAACAGTTCTGCGTTCAAAATCTTTACTCAACAGATTGCCGAAAAGTGACAGAGAGAACGTTTAGGAGAGGATTGGGAAAAGGAGAAGGGAGAACAAGAGGGAGGGGAGAGAGAGTAGGAGTTAGGAAGGGGGTAAAAGATCGATAATGGGGAGGTATGATTTCGGGAGTAGATCGATATCACTATGTTTGTTTAAGCCGTGTCGCTGTTTCTTTATATGTACCATCTCAGAAACTATTCTTTTATGATATGAAAGTTCGTTATCTAAAATTTTTATATTGTCCCATTGAAAGTCATGATTGAATTTCAGTCGATGTTCGGAGATTACAGAGGGTGAACCTRTCTTTTTTTTGATGTCTGAATTATGTTCTTTGATTCTGGTTCGAAGTTGTCTTTTCGTCTGCCCTATATACGACGCCTCGCAATCGTGACAGGAGATCTTGTAAACCACTCCATGGTGAGACATAGAGTCAATCTCGTCTTTACCACATTTTATGAAACTTTTAAGAGTGTTAGGAATTGAATATGCTATGTGGAAGCCGAATTTATTGATTATAGATTTAAAGCTTTCTGAGATGGATTTTACGTACGGAATTGTGAAAAATTCTTTTTTAGAGGCTGCATCTAGTTTATTGTGAGAAACTGTGTTATTGAAAATAGTAAGGAATTCTTTATTAGAGTGCATTGTGATTCTGGTTCTTATTGTGTTAAAAATGAACGGAAGCGGGTAGCTGTTATCTAATAATACATTTACTGATTCTATTAAATTTTTTTGGTGRAAACTAGGGTGAGAWAGTAAAATTATTTTGTCGACYATTCCGAAAATAACGCCTTTTTTGTGCGATATCGGATGTTGTGAATGGAAGTTTAGATACCTCCCCGATGATGTGGRTTTTTTATAKAAGTCAAAGATGACAGTGCGGTCTTCCAAAATAATTCTAGTATCCAAAAAATTAATTTGATTGTTGTCGCCGATTTCGAGAGTGAACTGTAATCTATTGTGAAATGAATTGAATGTTTGGAGAACGTTGACGTTTGACGTTGAAATGGGAATGGTGTGCAGCCAGGAGGACTGTTTTAATATCATCGATTTTTAATTTTTATGTTTGAGTCTTTGCATTAGTAACCTAATTTGTGGCAATTACAACCGCCAGGCAAGCAGCCCTTCTCACTTATTATTATTTTAATAAATACAAATTATATTAAATAAGCTATAAAAATATGTTGTTAAATAATGTTGGTTTTCACACAACTGTTTCAAATGTATATAGTTTCAATGTGAATGTATATGTATATAATATACAATTATAGAAAATATAGATAATAACACATTTCAAATTTCAAATTTTTTGTAGACCCTATATAAATAATACATTCTTAAGAAAATGGAAGAAAATCAGACAATTGAGCATATTAATCTAGCATCATCTATAATTCACATTCAAATTTTACAGTTTTAACAAATAACAGTAATATTACTAACAATGATAATAAAAACATCATTCAGCGTCCAATTATTGTGGGTTCATCAGCCATAGCTATTTCTTCAGTAGGTGCTTTATCTCTCTTCCTTTTCTTTGAGAAAATCATAAAGATAATGCCAGTCACGAAATTACATAGGAATGTAATCCATGCAAGGATGAGAGAGTAATCGTATTTTAATGAATCCTTTCGAAAGGCTTCGAAGATATGATTACTTTCGTACTCAATTGATGAAAGCAAAACTTGTATCACCACCATGTTGCAAGCAGCTAGAAGAAAAACAATGTAAAATTAATTAATGTAAAATGTCGTATGCAATTAACATAAAATATATAATTTTTAAAATCAGGAGACGTAGTAGCGTCTCGCGCAAAATATGTACGGAGATAGCAATCTCACCTCGCGAAAGAGAAGCTTTAGCATATCTTCTATCGGAGTGATCATCTTTTTGAGCATAATATATTAATGTTTACTTATATTTCCTTAGTTGGGATTATTCTATTCAAAGATGTTTACTAATCAATTATATTAATTTTTCTGAGTGAAAATGGACCATAAGAAAAAATAACTGCCGCCACAGACTCCTAACTAAGATTTCTACAGACTTCTAGAGAGAGACTGCTCACTCCGTCATAATTTTTGTTAAAAATAAAGGTAACCATTGCTACGTGTATACTCACATATATAAATGATTAATATGGTTTGATAATATTTCTTATGCACTTACGTGAGATCACGTAATACATTTCTAAATAATGTTCATATGCAATATAACACATAGCAATGTCTTGGGTTTATTTTATAAAACTTCTACTAACTAGATAGTTCACTCTGTTGTTACTTTGTAACTAAAGATGCGATAATCATTAGTAGCATAATCACATATCATGTGCGTATATGCATGCGCGGGCATTTACACATTAAATTACACAATTTAATATATGAACATAAATAACAATTTTATTTATTAAATTTTATTTATACATATATTGAAAACATTTTTAATAAACTTTAATATCTAATTTATCTCAGTTGTTTAATAATTTAAGTATTTAATAATATTTTAACAATGTTTATCAAATATTTTAATTATATTTAACAATATATTTAATATTATAATAATATCGTTTTAATAATGTTAGATATGATATATCTCACAACAAAGGAGCGTAAGCCGATGTTGCACACTGGTAGCGTGACTTATTTGATCATTTTTTGCACAATTTATGTATTTTCTTAATAATTTTTACTCTTCGTATTGTTATTATTATACAAAGATGTCTTCCAAAGAGACATATCGGATTTGTTACAGAGTTTAATTTGTTTATAATATTTTTGGAAAATTCTTTAAATCCGTTTTAAATTTATATAAGTAATAAGCATTCCATATATGTGTAGTAAATGAAAAAAGTAATTTTTGTATCATTTTATATCATTTTATGCTTTGTGATTATGCTGATTATATCGTGTTCATTATCTGTTTTGTCTATCACTTTCATTATAAAAATAGTCTATGTATGCAGGTTTTTGATATGGTAATAGTATGAGTTTTTATATTAACAAATTCTGCAAAATAAAACATACTTAACATATAAACTTCTCTTTTATTGTGCTTTATTTTATAGCTAACAACCTAATGAATAGATAAACAATTTAATGAACAGAAATAACCTTCTTGTTTTTTTATTTTTTCTTCCATTTTTGACATTTTTTTATGTCTTTTTTTACAGCGTAGTATTTCGTTTCCAAAAATGTAAAGACATTTGGACTTGTGTACTACCCGAGCAAATAAATCTAGTCGATCTGATTCAACCTTTAATAGCTAAATCAGGGCTCAGAATTAAATGCACATTTCAACCTGATTTCCGAGGCACAGCTCACCGTCCTTCTACTATCACTCGTAGCTCGATGGCCGCTTCCTGCTCGCACGCACGCACGCACGCTGAAAAGTTTTCAGCCTCAACACAGAAGATGGCATTACTCGTCAAACCATATCGGTATTACAATAGCACATGCTTTGAAAGATAACTATGAAAATTGTAAACATTTTGCACGCTCAGTTATTGTTTGACGGTTATTTGTGCAAGTCTATGTCAGTATTTTCGTAAAAATGGAAAAAAAACGAATATTGCGCTGTAATTAAATTCTTACATTTGAAAGGTAATATGCTTACGGAAATTAAAAGTTAGACGTTGTTTACAGTGGACTGCGAAGGGTGAACCTATTCCGAAGAAAGCAAAGATCGTTCCATCGGCCAGGAAGGTGATGGTAACTGTTTTTTGGGATAGTCATGGAATTGTGTTCATTGGTTATCTTCAAAAACAATAACGGGGGAGTACTACGTATCAGTACTTGACAAGCTGAAAGCAGAAATGGCGAAAAAACAGCCGCATTTGAAAAAGAAGAAAGTGCTGTTCCATCAAGATAACGCACCGTCTCACACTTCGGCGGTTGCCATGGCAAAAATTCACGAATCACTACGAATCACATTTACACTTTGTTTTATTACAATAATTATTAATATCTTTAGTATCACACATAGCATTAAAATATAGCAATATCATTTTTACGCAAGTAGTATTGTTTATCTTTATAATATGGATTCTTAAATCTCGCGGTTTTGTCTATGTTTATATAGACGCCTACTCCTGCTGGCGCGTTGTAATTGTTTATCTCCTTCGCTGTTTCTTAATGACTTCTTACCCGCGAAGCGTGTGTATTAAAGGTCTCGTACGAGATTATAGAGAGTTTTGAAGATCCATATTTTTAAAAAAGAAAATGCTATTTGTGTAAAAGTGATAGTGCTACGTGTGATAGTGCTATATATGATAATACTAAGAGAAGAAAATGTACTAATGTTTATTAATATAGCAAAGTGTAATAGTGTTGTTACGTCCAAGCGCCAGAATTCTTTATTTTATGAGAAATTCAAGGTTTTGGAGGGGGCAAGAAAGAACGTAGCAGCAGCCCTCGTTTTCTCTCTCTCTCTCGCAGGTCACGCTTGTTAGGGCGCGTGCCACATGTCGAGCACACCTGTGTAAGGCCTCAGATTGCGGGTCAACGTCCGACTTAAAGGCGCTATAACACTGTCTGAGACAGTATGCTCGTTGGTACGTACGTCCATCATTTAGGTAAAAAAACTGAATCCCTATAATCTGGGAGTGGAGCTGTGCGATCTTATGGAAGTGAGGAACGCGGATCAAGGGTCAACCGATTAAATAATGGTCATTCAAGATTTATTTAATATACTTTTAACAGAAAATTTATTTAAACAAGGCAAATGCGAGTTATAAAAATTACAAAAAAAAGGATTTTTCATTTAGATTAATTTTATATCTAAGAAATAAACACAAATTTACAAATACAATACTAAAAGAATTTTACAATTAAAAAGAAAAAAATAAAAACTTATGTAATATTTGTTTAAGGTAAGATGTGTGTTTGTGTGTATGTGTATAAGTGTGTTTCGCGGATGTTACACACGTTCGGCGAGTGGTAATTTACAATTATCTTAATATTATTTTGTGTGTGTGTGTGTGTGTGTGTGTGTTCGCGCGCGTGTTTTGCTGTGTCTATGGAGATGGAGGAAAGGAGGGATTATATTTCGTGGAGAGTAACTGAAGACGGAAAGAAACTATAGAAGAAGTTTACCAGGATTAAATAAGGGAGTGGAATCCCAGGAAAGTATACGGGAATTCCGTGATTGGGATGGGCGGTGGAGACCACTCTCCTCAGATCTTCGAGGTCCACCACGTTAGGACCTATCGCTCCTGAAGGGGGAGGATTAGTAGATTGAGGGAAATGGATGGCAATGGAGATAAAAGGGAGTTCTTCAAAATCGTGGGACTGGAGGGGAGAAGAGGGAGCTGGGATTTTGCCCAGAAATTCCACACTAGATATGGAAGAAGGCGAGAGAGATAGGGGAGAAACATCGGGAAGTAAGCGTGGTGAAACAAGGGAAGGTGAATCGTAGATTGGAGAAGATGGGGGTATAGGAGAGGATATGGAAAAAGATATACAGGATCGTATCTTGAAGGAGAGGGAAACTTTTTCTTCGATATGAGAGAGAAAATATGTTGGGAAGAGGGAGAAGGAAAAACAGGGGGAGGGTTTGCTAATGATTTCGTTACTTGGACAAGTAGTCTATTGATTATATCTAAAACTTCTTTCCGCGCCCGCCTGTTTCGCCGATTCCTGATTTGTTTAAACTGCGCTCGGGATTTCCGGCGACGTGGAACTTGCGGATCCACTAAAATTTGGACTTATTACAGTCTAATTATTTATTGTAGATCAAGAATCTTGCG
Source organism: Cephalotes varians (assembly GCA_037157785.1). Classification (NCBI taxonomy): domain Eukaryota; kingdom Metazoa; phylum Arthropoda; class Insecta; order Hymenoptera; family Formicidae; genus Cephalotes; species Cephalotes varians. The sequence continues at coordinate 27,036 of JANQDE010000598.1, read as the reverse complement.
AGTCATCAAAGACAATTTTATGTATATACGTGAAACAATGATGATAATTAATTGTGATAATGATAAGGAGAAATTACCGATCGTAAGTAAGGTGATTCTATGGGACCTACTCGTTGGAATTAACTAGGTAGCCCCAGAGTTTCGGAAAGATATGCTATGGATTTATTCCTGACGCACACCTAACAACCCAAAATAGCGGGAGGATAGTACAGGAGGAAAAAGAAGAAACAAGTAAAAAATAAACAGTAAAACAGTAAATAATATTAAAAAAATTAATTCATTGGACTCGCAAAATTGATAACTCTTACCAAGGAACCAATTCACTTATCTTAAATTCTATGATTTACTATTTAGTCGATTGGTTATAGTTGAACGATCAAAATACAGTGGAGGCCTGGTTCGTTCCTGATCTCAGTATAGCTCGGTGTAGTTGATCTTGCTGGCCACTAGTTTTTTGAGAGATTTCTCTTTTAAGTTTTTTCCATATTCACCAAACTTCGCAATACCGAATTTAGTGAGACCGAACTTAGCGAACTGGCAAATTTGGGCAGAGTAACGAATACAGAGTGCCCGACCGGAGTTGATGACTAACTAACTGCTGCGTTCGCAAAGGGTTATATATATTCAGGAGAGTCCCAGTCAAGTCTCATCAGTTGCGTATTAAGATTGGAGTTTTGGGACTGGTTATTATTCTAAGACCTTCGTCATCGACCATAGGTTTAGCATCAGATAAGAACCTTAGTCGCTTTACCGCGAAACGTAAGGTATTATTTGTAGCTGACACTTTTGATCCCCGTGATCATCTGTGTTAGTTTTAATCCTTAACACATGTGTGATGTTCCTTTTCTTAGTAAGAGATCTGCAATATCTTTTAATCCATAATCTCCTTCTGTTAGGGCTCGACTTTTAGATGCCAATTTCTGGTACTTGCTAAGAAGGTTTTACTATTCGTTAAGTGGAATCGATAGCCGGCATCGCTGTTGTTTCCTGTGGTCTTGAAAGACAGACATCTGCAGATATTAGTCATTATATATGTTCGGTATAGATGTTGGGTATTAATTTATTTGGCTCTCGCATCTTATGACGATGACGAAACTCTCCTCATGAAAGAAAAGAATCGTGGAGTCTACCAGACGTAACAGTGTACTTGTGAATATTATTTCTTATTAATTTTGGTATAATCCTGCCATTAAATTCACTTAAAGAATGATTGGATATGTGCAATCTTTTGACAACTCAGGTAAGGTTTGTTGACTTTTGCCCGATGTCGATGCTCGTGCCGATACAGACGACATCATGGCAAGCCGATTGTTATTAACCGATCGTGCGACATCGGTCCGGATTACATTAACCGATGTCGCACGATCGGTTAACCGCTCAGTGAGCTCTCGGTGAGCGGTTCCGCTTATGGATGCATCCATTGACTCTCGGGACAACATTGAATCAACGTTGTAGGTAACTGACTGTGTAACAGACACTGTCAGTCTGATCACGGCGCGGATGGTACAATCGACTCAAGCGAGATTAGTTGATTCTTGTTCGATATCGATTCTGGAGCCGACTCGAGCAAGAATATCTTATCAATCAACGTAGACTCAGATCCGGTCATTATCTCCCCCGAATGCTAGGCCACCTTGTCATGGTGGGGGAGCTCCTTCAGGGTCGCATAAGGTCGCCCGTTGGGTCCGCAGGATCTTTTTCAGGACCGGAAGCAATGGAGGCTAGCGGCCTCGGTTGTCTAAGCATCTGGCCATGAAGGAAAACACGTTAAAATCAAACGAGGAGCGGGAGGCCGCTCGGATGTATTCCGAGGCAAGGCCTGCGTGCTTCCCGCGGTGCCGGCGGGGCCGGCCGGACGTATTCCGGGGCCTGGGCCCGCCGGCACGGAGTTTTGATTACATGGCGTCTTGCGACGGCGTTTCTTCCGAAGCGAGGCGCCGTGTAGTGGATGCCTGCGTCGGGGTACAATTCCCGGCGCGGGCGTGCTTGTCGCCACTGCGAGTAAGGACGGGGCGTCGCGTCCCTGCCCAACATTCTGTCCGTGGAGCCCACAGTGGTTCCAAATCCCGAAAAGCTGGCCAAAAGTCGAAAAATAAAGTTTCTATTTAAGGAATTTAAAGTGTTGAGTTACCTAGACTGGTAGTTCAAGTTTGTCAAACAACAATCAAAAAAGGTCGACCGTTAAATCTGAGTCTATAATTCAGTGCTAAGTCGACCTTCGCACGAGTAGCATCTGCCGCGCACAAGAGAAGAAAAGTAACGGTCATTTCAGAAACACGCGAAAAATTCTACAGTGAACCAATTTTCATTCTGAAAAATGGAGCCTTCTGGTGATAGTAAGTAGAATATTAAACATTTACATAAGCTATATTACCAGTAAAGACAATAACAATTGATAAATGACTGTAATGAAATTGAACGTAAAATCACATGTAAAAATTTTAAAAACAAAGAAAAAGTTATTTGTTCCACGGTGTTCCGCAACGAAACTTATTTTATATTGTAGTTTATATTATTATTTAATAAAATCAACAAAAACCGGCTGCGCATAGCTGCGCCTAAGGTTTTTTTGCATGTTTTTGTAAAAAGAAATATATATATATCGTAATTAAGCATGTGAAAAACGCTTAAATTTGTCAGTCTTATAAATAATTATTGATGAAACATTTTGTAAATATATTAACATTTACACATATCAAAGCATAGTAATAGAGCGTTTTTTATACGAAGACTATGGTACATAAGTCTCCACTTATATATAATTTTCAACTTATACGTGACAAATGGCTCTGTGGTCAAATATAAAACATTTTTTTAAATATGCAAATTGTTATAAAATCCATAAATATAATTTCTATAAAACGGTATTGTGCATTTTATTGATATTAAAGTTGTAAATAATAAACATTGTAAACGTAAATAAATGCTTGTAATGATAATTGTACAATTGGAATCTAAATTATTATGTACATATTTTTTCTTGTTGTTTAAAGTTTAACAGTACACTTTAAATTTTAAATACTTTCTCATAAATAAGTAAAGAGAACGTATAATTCATATCCTTAATAGTATTATATTTTAATGTTTCAAAATCTGCTGATAATGAAATTGGGTTATCAAGAAAGGAAATTTTTCTTTTAATCAAAGAATATTTAGATGATAGTGTGAGCGTAGCATTTGAAAAAATTGAGGAGGTAATGTCTGATAAATTGCAATGTTCGTTTACGTTATCAGAAGATGTGAAACCAATCATACGCAAATTACTGTACAATTTTAGAACAAAGTGGCAACAAGTCCAAAGAAAAGAAGAGAGATTTTTTGATACATATGATGAATACTAAGCGTATTTTTTTCAACATTAAATCTCAGAGAGTTTTAGAAACGTCAAAAAAACCGGATTTCGGTCGTTCTTCTTTAGAATTCACAACTTCCAGTGATAGAACAAGGCGAAGGGAGACCAAAGATATTAGTTCACAGACAAGTGTTGAGTTGAAGAATTGAGTTTTGCTACTCAAATGAGTCTTCGAGCCTCCAGAAAATTGGATGCTGCAAAAATTGTTAAAGATGTGACATTGAGTAGCCCATTAAAGCCAAAAAGTACAGAAGATCATTAGAATTTACTCCAGAAAGCATTCAGTAGCATAGTAAGGCCGGTTCTGGATCACTATGTATTGGTGAGTGATGGCGGTGTACGTGTGAGTAACGTCACGCGGGGGGTATGACGTCACGCGGGGAGGGGGAATCCTTTAATTATTTAACTAATTAACAATTAATTTAGATAATCTAATTAAATAAAATTCAATTAATTAATTAGATAATAACAATTAATTTAGATAATTTAACCAATTGAAAATCTATTAATTTATATCTTCAATTAGATAATAACAATTACTGTAGATAATTTAACAAATTCAAATTCTATTAATTTATAACCTCAATTAGATATAAACAATTAATTTAGATAATCAATTTAATAAAAACTTTATTAATTTCTTATCTTCGATTAGATATAAACAATTAATTTAAATAAATTTAGATAATTTAACAAATTGAAAGTCTATTAATTTATATCTTCGATTAGATAAAAATTGCCGCCGCGTGTTCTCTCTCTCTCTCTCTCTCTCTCT
>JANQDE010000597.1:3622-14088 GCA_037157785.1 Cephalotes varians | reverse complement strand
GGTGGGCAATCGGGACGGTGGGCAATCGGGACGGTGGGCAATCGGGACTGTGGGCAATCGGGACGGTGGGCAATCGGGACGGTGGCCAATCGGGACGGTGGCCAATCGGAACGTGGTCAATATCAACGTGGTCAATCGCAACGTGGTCAATCGGGACTGTGGTCAATATTAACGTGGCCAAACGGGTGCCACCCCCGAACACGTGACTTCCGATAGACGATCGGACTCAGCGCGGTGTCTTCCGCGAATACTAGATCACGCTACAATTTTGATTTTCGCTACAATTCCGCACGCCAAACGCCGCGGATTCGCGGACGGTGCAGTTAATACAAGATTTCGCACGCGATATTGTGCAGGGAACGAACTGAGGTGTCGRGAGGGACACGACCAGAGGTGCCGTCAAGGGACGGCTGCCCGCGAGTCACGGATTTGCACCACAAACGACACGGTAAGCGCCGTGACCCGCGAACAGAACGCGCAGTCCCAACCCGACGATGCACGTCCCAATTACAATCTCCCCTACGCGGTGACTCCAATCTGCATTACGCGATAATTACAATCTTTGATGCACGATGATCCGCAACATCCGACGCACAACAATTCACAAGATCTGACGCGACGGTTTACAAGATCCGATACACAACAATTTACAAGATCCGATACACGACACGATACAGAAACGCTACTCTACGCAAGGCGACTGTCGATTCGCGATTTCTCCGGAGGGAGCTGTTTCACCCGCACTACCCGGCGCAGGCCAACCTCGTGACGGTAATTATTTAAGGAGCTCCGACTTAGCTCCGCTCGCCCCGAATCACCTGCGAGCTCAAAACGCGATACGGAAGAGGCCCTACTCAGGGCTTACCGCACTATGAGTGGTCGGAATGGTGGCTTACACTGTTTTCGCTGTTCCGGATCGCCGGGCACGCTCGGTGTAGTCCTTCTCAGATAATGGCTCGCCGAACAGTGACTACTGTCGGCGCTCGCCCAGACTCCTCGAGTTTTGCGCCGATTTTCGGCGCATCTCCTCAATACCGTATGCTTGGAGCGCCCTCGATTCTTAGATCCTGGGTAGAGCCCAGGGATGTGCAAATTTCTGCGCGGCCCGTAGATCTTGTTGGGGGAACTGAATTTTCGTCAGAAGGAGGATCCGCTCGGCTGGCCAGGCCGAAACGGCATCCTCCTCGAGGTCCTTCTTCGACCTAGGGACCTTCCTTCCGCTCGTACGCGCGGCGGGGTCCTCCTTCGTACTCCTCCCTTTAGAAACCGCCAAACTTCCAGTTTCAAACTGTCGGGGCCTCCTTCTGGCAACCGGTCCGTTGCTGATGGGGCGACTTTGATTCGGGGCCTGCGGCGGCACTTCCTCGGGCACGCCACTCTCTCCTTCTCCTGATGCTCCCTTCCTCAGCAGTGCTCCGGCTCCTCGTGTATACAAAATAAAACGGCCAACCATTCCGCCTCCGCCGGACTCGCAAAACGACACGATAATCAGAAAAAAAGAACACGATAATTAAGTAATTAAATAATAGCGGGTGAAGTCGCTCCCCAATCTGGGAGGACCACCCCGAGCATTCCCTCCCTCGGTCGGGTCCATGCCCTTGTGACGATGCCGCCAAAGGCGTCACAATTTTTCTATCTCCAATCCACTTCTTATCATTTCGCATTCCTTCAGTACATGCCGTATGGTTTCTTCCGCATGCCAACATATTCTGCATCTTCTATCTTCTTCCTTCCTCCAGAATTGACCTCCTCTAATCTCGTTTCCATATCTGTATTTAGCTATTAGGCTTCTATCCTTCCTTTTCCTTCTTCCCTTTAAGTATTTCGGTAGTTCTTCTGTTAGAATGTTCTTATAGGTTTCATTATATTTAGAAAATTTATTTTCCGCTTATCTTTCACTTTTTTCTTTCTTCTCTACTTTCTCCATGATGTCCTTCAGTGTCTCTTGCGCGTCTACCTCCATTCCTTCTTTTAGCTGCTCTTTGCTTATTCCCGCCTTTTCTATCAATTCTCTTCTCTTCTTCTCCCATCTGCCTTCCTCTTCTGCTGGTCTCCTCTTCTCCAATTTTTTTATGCATTCACATACAATCTTCTTCTTCGAATATCTAGCTTTTCCTTTGTACCTAATTGCTCTTCTAACCGCTGTCATTCTTATTTCTTTCATTTTCGTTTCCTCTGCTAATATGTAATTTGGTGTCCTCCTGTCTAGTCCTAGAATCCACTTTATGTACTTTCTTTTTATTCCATCCAATCTCCTCGTATTGCCACCCCCATATCTCAACTCCATATAGAGCCACGCTTTCAACTAGTAATTCAAACATTTTCATTCTTCTCACAAAATTATCTTTAAATAACTTTTCTCCTGTACTCCATGTATTCTTCATTGCAATTATAGCTCTTCTCAATCTCTCTCTTATGTGCTTCTCTGCTCCTCCATTTTTCTGCAGTATATATTCTAGGTATTTTATTTCCTTGACTTCCTCTATTTCTTCTTTTCCCCATCGCCACTCTCTCCTTTTCCCTCTCCCCTTACCTTTTTCAAACATCATTATTTTTTATTTTTCACAGCAGCGCTAAGGCTCAGCCCTTTTCTCTCCAAAAACCTTTTAAATCTTCTTAGCATCTCTTTCAGTTCCTCTTCTCTTGTTGCTAACAGAACTTCGTCATCTGCGTAAATAATTGACCAAAAAATTTTTGTTTTCCTGTTACTACCTCCTGCTTGTCCTTTTTCCATTTCTTCTTCTAGATCTATCATATATATATTAAACAAAGTCGGACTCATTAGACAATCCTGTCTAATACCTTTCTCCATCCAAAATTCTGATGATTTCTTATCCCTCACCTTCACTAGGTTCCTTGTTTCTTTATAAGTCTCCATTATTCTGACTCTTAAGTTATCTTCGATCCCTATTCTTTTCATCATTTCATTTAACTTTCTTCTGTTCTACCTTATCGAACGCTGCTTTCATGTCTGCAAAAAATGCAAAAATCTTGTCTCTCTTTTTGTTCAGTTCTCTGTTAGCCACGTAGTTTACCATGTATATTGCATCTGTTGTCCCTCTCTCTTTCCTAAAGCCAAATTGCACCTCTTTCATCTTTTTCTCCGCTTCTTTCACTAGTTTCTCATTCAAAATATTCGCGTATATTATTTTTATATGCCGTGTCCATCAATGTGATTCCTCTGTAATTTTTAGGTTCGCATTTGTCTCCTCTTTTGTAGATTGGGCTAATGATATCCTTATTCCAATCTTCCGGAATACCTTCTCTCTTCCATATTTTATTAACTAATCTCCAGCATTCTTCTCCAATCTCTTTTGTCATATATCTCCATGCTTCGTTTTCCATCCCGTTTTCTCCTGGTGCCTTCACCCTTTTAATTTTCCTGACTGCTTTTATCAACTCTTCCCTCGTTATTTCCTCAATCCACTCCTTCCTTTCTTCTCTTTCCTCCTCTCCTTTTGATCCAATCTCTAAAACCACTCTTTCTTGCGTCCCTCCCAGCAGTTCCATAAAATGATCTCTCCACCTGTCAATCTGAATATGCTCATTTGTCCCACTTCCTCCTCTTCTTTCTATATTTATTGATATATTTCCAAACCTCCTGCTCGGTACTAATACTTCTTATCTTTGCTTCTTCTTTCTCTTCATGGCTTCTTCTGTTCTTCGCACCATTTCCTATGTTCCCTACTTCTTTGGATATATTCTTCTTTTTCAATCTTTCCTTTTTTTCAAATGCTCTTCTTAATGCTCTTCTTAGTCCTCTCTTTTTGTCTCTCCATTCTTTATTATACCATTCTCTTCTTCCTAATTTCCAACGCAAGATCTTTCTTCTGTGCTTCATGGTAGCGTTCTTTACCTTCTCTTCTATTTCTTTCCAGATCTCTTCTGTTCTAAGTCTACCTCCAGCCTGCACATTTCTCCTGATAGCTTTTAATCTCCTCCTGTGTCCAGTCACTTCTCTCAATTTCTATCTCCGTCTTCTTTTCTTCCCTTCTAGAAATTCCTTTAGAGCCTATCAGATCTATTTCCAAGGGCGTGTGATCTGATTCTGTTTTCTCTCCTTCAGTCATTATTTCTACTTCTTCCCTTGCCTTATCGTTTACAATTACGTAGTCTATCACCGACGAGCCCGACTCTCCTATGTACGTCCATCCCCCTTTTTCTCTAAAAGTTCCATTTAAAATTGCCCATCCTCTTTCATCTAATTTACCTAACAGGATTCGTTCTTCTTTATTTGTAATCTTATCTAACGAGTTTCTAATTTGTGCCTCCCTTCTTCCTTCTCGCCTATAGGTCCTCCCTTATTATCTGTTCTTGCGTTGTAATCTCCTCCTATTACTAAACATTCTTTCTCCTCTTCTGGTATGTGTTCAAATAATACTTCCATGGTTTCTTCTATCTTTTGGCTACAATGTGATTATTCTCCATTTATTACCATTATACTCTAATCTATTCTCCAGCGCTACTTTGTTTAATCTTCTGGTTTCTATCTTCTTTAATCTTTTGCTCACCGCTGTAATAATGCTTCCTTTTGCTCTTCCTTTCTTGTGTTCCTTTGTCGCCGGCATGCAGGTCCACACATAATCAATCGACATCTTATCCTTCATTTTCTCCCATGTCTCCCATGTCTCCCATTTCTCCTCCTCCATCCAAGTTTCCACCAATCCTATAATATCGAATTTCTCCAGGTATCTCCAAGCAGTCTCTTCACACTTATTCATTAATCCCGCTGTATTCCAAAAGCAAATTCTTATTCCTCCTCTTTCCTGTCTCTCATCCCAGCCGCCTTTTTCTCATTCCTTCTTCCTTCCTTCTTCCTTCTCTAGCCTGTTTTCTCTTTCATTCCACCGCAGCCAGATACCATTTACCACTATTTTCCCGTAGCTAATTTTCACCTTATTATCTTTTTCTTTTCTTCCTTTGCCTTCTCTTTCAGTTTCTCCTGCATTTCTCTTTCCGCTCTCGTCAAGTCATTATCTATGTACATCCCTCTCATTAGATTCTTTTTCTTGATCATTATTTCTTTCTTCTGTTCCCAGTTCTCTAGTTCTGTCACCACCGTACTCTTATTTCCATTTCTCTGTATTTTAAACCTTTTCTACTTGTATTTTAAACCTTTTCTACCTCAAGATTCTCTTTTAGGAACTCTTTGACTTCTTGCTCGATCCTATTCGTTCCCTATTCGTTCTTTCCTCTTATTACTATGTCATTTCTACGCCTTTCTCTATCCTTCTTTTCTTTTTCCCATTCTAGAATCACTAACCTTTTCTCCAATTTCCTACGTTCCTCCAACCATTCTTCCTTGTCTTTTTTCCTTTCTTCTTCTCTTGCAGTTTTTTCTTTCTTCCAGTTTTCTCTTAGTTGTTCCATTTGTTCTTTCACGCTTTCATTTGTTGTGTTTATTTTTTTGTTCATGTCCTCACTAGTTTCTGTGCCATATTCTTTATCAATTCCATATTTTTCGTCTCTGTTTCTTCTCCTGTCATATACCTCTCAATATTTTTTCCTTCCTCACGGACTTTAGTTTTACCTCCCGGTGGTTTATCCGCCGGCGCCATCTATCTTATCGCTTCGGTACTTCCTCAGCTCTTTGTCCTTTCCCGCTCGTTCTAACCTCTGCTTTCCGCCTAGCTTTTAGTGCTTCTATGCTCTTTCTGCTTCTCTGTCTCTTCTCGCCTTCTTTCCCTCTTGTCTTCCTTGCTGCAGCCTACCTTTTCTTCTGCTCTCTATCTCCCTCTCTCCGCCAAATTCTTTCAAATCGCCATTTGTTCATACCACTAGCTGAACTTACGACCGTACGCCATCACCGGCTAACCGGAAGTCCTCCTTTTCTCTATATATTTCAATTAAAAGGATCGCTTTGTTCAATAAGAATTATATTTAAAAAGTATTATTTATAAAATAGTATTTTTTTTGCACTCTACAGCACTTATAGTATTCTATAAGAATAGCATTTTACATTCAATTTTCTTTTTACGCGATAGATAGTGCCGCATAATAATAAAAAATCGCGTAAAAAGAATTACATTTTTAATTTGAAAAAAATGCGTAAGGAAATGCATAAAAATAAAAACGTGCAAAGATAAACCGCGTTTAAGAAAAGAGTTAAATATATAAGAGTTAAATAATATATTAATTAAGCATGCATAGCTTTTATAAAATGATATATGTCATTTAATTCATACTTTAGAACTTGACTGAACATCACACTCGGGCACACTCTTCAGTACGCACGATCGACCCAAGCAGCTATCGTCTATGAAACTATTAATGGATTACAGTTGCAGTCGGTAACTCATCTCTCATAGTAAAACGTTGGGACAAACATTATGATTCACCCTATAGATATTGATTAAAAATAAAATGTGTATCTTATCTGCAGCACTGTTTTTGTCAACATCATTTTCATTTATTAATACTTCAATTATCGACTCGGTATTATCATTTTTATTTACGCTTTTCGCAAGGTTATGTAAAAATACTGAGTCTATGGAAAACAATGATTAAACATCTAACCTATACATTGAATAAATCAAAGTAAAATAATACATTAATTTTACCTTGGCAAACAGGAAATTCTTGAATTTCTTCCATCGCAATGATAGTCGAAAGGTCCGTCCTACCCAATGAGAAATGGTACATCAAATCAATGGTACATCTAATGGTACATCAAAATTTGATCGAATCGATGTCGATTTGACATCGATTTGATATCGATTTGATGTACCATTTCTCACTGGGTATCGAGCAAACCGTTATGATCTGTTGCTCGTTCCGAATTATGCAACAACACATAGACCGCATAAACGCATCAAATGCACCAATTGCCTCAAGTCGAAGTTGAAGCAGTCAACGCGCTGGGAAGAGTGCTAAGAATTCAATATGGATAGTACAATTTAGGGAATTCGTAGCGCTATCAAAGCGCTTCCAATGCGCGCATTGGTTAAATCGGAACGACTTTCTGTGCAGTCTACGCGCTTCATGCGCAACTCGGAACGCACCCCTAATTAACGTATAACAGCAGGCCGGACCGCAACGACGAGAGGCTATCCTAGAATCCAATTCTATACCGTTCCTAACGAACAAACACCGAAATTCGACTTCCTAGTAGGCCTCCTAGAGATCTCGAGACCGAGAGTACGCGGTCTCCGTCGAGCATCTTCGACTCTCTAGTTCACCGTCCCCGAGATACCGGGACCGAGAGTACTCGATCTCCGCCGAGCGTACTCGGCTCTCAAAGAACCTGCACTTCCCTTCACCACACGAGGTACCGGGATCGAACGTACTCAATCTCCGCCAAGAATATTTGGTCCTCAAGTTTGATCGCGGATCACTGCTTAGATCCCCGCTGCACAAGTCAGGCAACCGAAATAGACTCCGCCGCGTACAGAATTAAATATTCTCGCCGGCACATACGCCGCGCGCTGCGGAATCCTCAGCCAATCACGCCGCATAATCCTGCCACGCAACTTTGCCGCGCCGCCGAGCTCACGCGTGATACGCTCCGCGACCGAAGCTCTCCGAGCAAGTACAAATCGACCGCGCAAAAGCGTCATCGGCCCGTTGTCAATTAAACATGTACGTTAATTCTGCACCGATACACTGTAAATAAAATATCCGAATACGCGTGTTAATTCCGCACCGATACATTATAAATACCGCGTACGAATACATAAGTGAACTCGCACCAATTTACACACACACACACACACACACACACACACACACACACACACACACACACACACACATACACACACATCGCGTATTTTCTTGTAAATATATGACCGAATAAAGAACGATCTTTTAACCATAAAATCTGGCTTGAGTCTCTGCTAGCCCGAACCTGGACATCCCGACGAGCACATCCGGCAAAACCGTTCCCGTTCCGTAAACCAAAAAGCCGAACCGTTACATTTTGTTAAAAGTAAGTAATTAAACTATTAAAACGTTGTAAGATACATTAAATAATAGTTTTAATATAATACAACAGTAAAAAAAAATACTTAGCACGTGTTTCACGATACGAACACGTATTCACGATAAAATTGATCCCTAGTGACGGTTCACCTGTTCCAACTGTTTCAAAAATAGGGACATGGGAGCGAACTTAAGTATGTATGTAAAGAAAATCATGACACCCATATACGCGTGTCGCCGTTTCCTAAGTTTTAAATCTGCCACATCATAACAAAAACTATTTGGGACAACGGAAACAAACAGTATCGAAATTTACAGTGGAATTAACGTCTGGTAACTTGTACCAAGAGATTATATCACGGAAATAAGGGCTTTAAATGTTATTTCTCTAAATTTTTCAGGTATTATTATATTAGTTTAGTTATTAATGTTTAGTTTAGTTATTAAGGTTTAGTTATAAATGTAAGGAACAAACATAAACTCACTCTAAATTTTTCAGAACAACACAATTTCGCCTTTGTTTAAGAACCTCTCCAATTTTAAGATTGGGAAAATTCGACATATTATATATATATATATATATATATATATATAAGTACTGTTATGTCCTGAGGACTCCACGATTTCCTTCTTTCAAGGACGGCTGATAAAATAAGCTATTGGAATAAGAAACTCGAGCATTAACGGTTATCTATCGGCAAGCGGGCAATAGGCCCGATAGAGTTTTCCATTTTTTATGATTGTTTATTTCGGTAGAGTTTTCCTTTTTTTTATGTTGTTTATCTTATATACATATGCCGAGCGGAACCTTCCAGAAGAAACTTAATAAACAAAACTAAATAAGAGCACGATTTTGCCGGTCTCGGTTGATCCACATGTAAATAAAACTGGTACCAAGACGTGCCAGGGACACTAAATAATCGAGAATAAATAAATAATACCTAAACGTGAGACGAAAAACATTTTTCAAGTGAAATTAAAACACTAATATGGGACGGCGAGTACCGTGAATTCGTGTCAACATATACAGAGAAGGACGAATTCATAAACTTTTATTGGAGCACCCAATAATTCCCAATCCCAAGAGATAATAAAAACATGCTCTATCTATTTTTAAAACATGTGTATTCATGTTTCCTGCAACCTCTAATAAAAGAGAAATCGCCGACAAACAAAAAATAGATGATGCAAATAATAGCAATTTAAAACATGGCCAAATACGGTCAAAGCTAGGTGTCAGTGCTCAATAATAATTATATTTTTATTTAAATTAAACTATAATCTAGTACATTCAAACTACGCGCCGAACACAGCCGGTCATATAACGCAGTTCTAAACTAGAATAGAAATAAAGTCACAAGTGAATTTGATCGTCAAATTAATGCAAGCTGTTAATAAGCATTTATAAAACTGTAAAGAACTTAAAAATGCTTATTAACACCTTGCATTAATTTGACGATCAAATTCACTTGTGACTTTATTTCTATTCTAGTTTAGAACTGCGTTATATGACCACTGACACCTAGCTTTGACTGTATTTGGCCATGTTTTAAATTGCTATGATGTTTTCATATATCGGTCGAGAAAGAAATTTGTTATTTGATGCAAATAATATTTCTGGAAGGTCTCATGAGATTGATCTTGCCCTTTCTTCAGGAAACGGGGCGGGCAAGTGAAGATCTGAACTTGCCAATAGATGATCGTAGAAAAATCATACTGCCCTACAAACCATAATGAAAATAAACAAGACCAATAAACAAGCGTATGATAGGATTTACGTTGCGGGTGGAGCCGAACTAATGCGAGAAGCTCCAACTAAATTTCGGAATCTAAAAATTTAATCACGAAAGAAGGGTATCCTACCAACCAAAACCTTGAAAACAACCAACTTAACCCATCCCACAAGAAACCCATCCTAGAAGACTCCTATATAAACCATTACATTTTGAGCTCTCTCTCTCAATTTCGTCGGCAGTCAACGCAGTCAACTCTCGATTACACTAGTCAGTTATTATTCAGTTCTACAAGTATAAGTGAATCTCAAGAAATCACCCAGCAGCTCCCGACGTCCAGCCGTCACCAAGCAGTAAGTTACGATATCATACACACATATATGGCATAATCCGTAGAACTTTTAGAATTTAAGTTATCGCAATTTCAGACACTGACTTTAAGTCTAAAATCGACTTTTAAGGTCCTTATGAGTAGCGAAAACTCTGAAAAAACATGTACCATTACTCATTAGTACGCTTTCCAAAGAGAAGTTCATGTAAAAAAGCCGATAAGAGAGTAAACTAAGGAATTCTTAGAGGATACTTTTGCGAATTTTGATATTTAGACTGATTTTTTAAAAATAACTTTTGGCCAAAATCTTCGCATATTTTTTTGAGTAATCTAGGACAATTATACATCCTAAAAACATTGTTATGCAAGGTGTGCACGTTATCTGATTGAATTTAAAATTCAATATTGACGAGTAATTCAATTTTCGTGAAATCAAAAATCTGCGTGATTTCCTTATTTTAAAAAAATAACTTTCTTTTCTT
>JANQDE010000596.1:0-19334 GCA_037157785.1 Cephalotes varians | reverse complement strand
CGGTCCCGCGCACGACCGACACCGCTTAACGCACGCGTTCCGACGATCGCTTACACTCGCGCACACCACACATTGTACATATACTCAGAACTCATTCCATTGTATATACATTCACGCCACACATCACGCTGTAAATATTGCTTAAATAAACGACCATTATTGTTAAAACAATTCTGATTCCGTGTCTCTGCTCTTCCGAACTCGGCGTCCGACGAGCCTTTCCGGCAGTTCCGTCCTGCATCCTCCACCGGAGAAAGACGAACCGTTACAATTGTAAATCTACTTTTTATATGAATTTAAAATGAACATTTTGTCAGCGTCGTGATAAATATAATCTTATTTTTTTTGACTACTTTTTTAGCCAATTATCTTAAATACATTATTCTTCAGATCGAAATTGAAATTAATTGAAATTTTGTTGATTTTTTTTATGATTCTGTGTTTCCAGACAATCTCAGCGAGTTATTTGAAGCCTTGCATTACATTCGCGTATTATATATAGATATATTCGGTAGTGTTAGTTTTAAATATTAATGAAAACATGATTACAGTAGAGAACATAATTTTATTTTAATTTAATCAATCACAGTAGAAAACGTAATACAATTCTTAACTGTGATTGGTCATTTCGTTACTGCTTATTTTACTGCCTTATGCCTTACGATTTTGTGTGTGCCATGGGCTTTATCATTCATCACTTCTTTCACCATTTTCATGTACACTTACAGAATATATTCTGTAYACATTTAACGCAATCCCCATATGACGCGCTTAGTGGAAATTCATTATTACATAAAGCGCCATTACATAAAGCGCACGTCCATTCTTTATCCATTCTACGTGATTGATTAGTGCCATCTTACATAAAAAACGCAAACAGTACATTTTCCCACCACTGGCCAGGTGACAACGACGATAATAATAATGACGATGATGACGTTTCTTAAATCAAAAATTTCACTTTCAAACTTTACATCGCAATATCTCCGCTCGGGAGTTACGTACATAAAAAGTGAAAACACTTTTCTTATATAAATTAAACACAAGCTATCCATTGAACCTACTTAAAATTTAATCGATTCAGTCATTATTGAGATCCGATAATCGAAGGATCTGTCAATACGACGTTTCGCGTAAAAGAGGCACTGCGGTCTCGGCGCGTAACTTGGCGCCGAGACACTACCGTGCCTCTTGATGATAAATCATTTTATTTATTTATTTTTTTTTTCGTAAAATATTTGTTGAGTTGTATTTTGTACGTTTTATTTTTTTGTGTATCATTTACACATCTATTGCAAACATACAAAACAAGTTCTTTAATATTGTTTGTAATCATTTGTTAGTCGTAAGTGATTGTCAAATATTGAAATTATCCGTATATCTACGATATTTGTATAGAAACAAGGTCATGATGACTATAGAATAGAGCGATATCTATATGCGATATGGAATATATATTTTATGTTAAAATTTCTTGTGTCATAACATGCGATTTATTTTTTAGATTGCATTTTACAATAGTAGAATTGTTTTCACAAATATGCATTTTACTGTACAGATAAATTTAATTCGTTTTTATTTATCGAAATAAGAATACACCAAAGGACGTGGAGAATGCTAGGTCGCTGAGATGTGTAGATGGTAGCAACAAAACTTTACATTCACATTTTGTGTGTCAGAATAATACCTGCGCTATTTCTACTAATGGTGCGTACTTGGTGAAACTTTCTTTTTCCTCTGAAGATGTTAGTTTCATGTGTAATATTTTATACTTTTGTAATAGCTTGGTAATGAAATGATATATAAAACAGAATTGGATATATAAAAGTCTTTTTTGTATTAAAGTTTAAAAAATTAAACGTTATCTCAAAAAGAAGAAACATAATTTATTTTGCATTATATACTAAATATTTTCGATTTTGCAGATGTTGATAAGAGAACAGGTAATAATCAAGCTGTGTATACTGTCGATAAACAGAATGAACTGTCGTATAGGATATATAATGATTATCTTGATGCGAATAATAATAACGATTAGTTTTTAATTTAATTTTTATTCTTCCTTTAAAACATTGAATAGTATATTAACGAACGTTATCTGTGATAGATTTTACAAACGATGTTGATGAAAACTCATATCTCGATGCTTCCGGAAACGTGTATAATAATGAACAACGTACAGAAACAAAAGACAGCTGCAATAATTTGCAGAAAGGTTGTGATAGTACGTTTTCGGCAATTATATTATCTTGTTCCATACACTCCTTGTATATTTCTGTGATACATTATGATAATTATTTTGCTAAATCTAGAGCACATGGATTCAGTGACTGATAAAGAAGATTCAGAGTCAGAATATTGTCCTTCTGAACATAGTTCAATACTTACAGAAGCAAACAGCAATAAAGATGAATTTCTTAATGAAATCAATGGAAGCAAAAGATCAAGTGAATCAAAACAAAATTCAAAAAATAATTCTGGCTTCGAAGTATCTATGCAGGATAATGAGAGCGGTGTATTCTGTCCTGATGATGTTGATCTTAATATCGATCCTTCGCAGGGACCTAAAGGTGGTAATAAAAAAAATTGTTGCTTCTCTCGTCGGAAGATACAATCAAAGATTGCTCGGCACCTAGCTACAGTTCACCGCAACGAATCCGAGGTTAAAAAGTTCCTTGATCTTAAACCTAGAAATTTTGAAAGAAAGAGAATAATCGAAACAATAAGAATAAATAGTAATTTTATCCATAATACTAACAACAATGTTAATGATCGAAAACTTGTCTGCAGACACCCTCGTAAAGATAGTAAAAAGACAGCAAAAGATTACACAGCTTGTGGAAAATGTAAGGGATTTTTTTTGAAAAGCAGCATTAGACGTCATCGTTGCACAGGTCATAATAGTAAACAACATAGATCTGTGTTAGTTATGGACAGAGCCATTATTGGATGCATCAACCCTTTTGCAGAAAAAACACTTCGAAAAGTAGTTTTACCAGCACTCAGAGAAGATGAAATAATACGTATAATTCGATATGACGAATTGGTGATTATGTTTGGTAATAGATTGTGTCGCAAATATCGCAAACAATATCAGTATAAATTAATTCGCTCGCACCTTAGATATCTTGATCGTTTCTTAAAAGCCATGAGAGATTTAAATACTGAAGTTACAGACATGAAGTCAATTTATCATCCTGCATTTTATGAAGATTGCATCAGAACAGTTAATAAGATGTCTGCATTTGATAGTAGCACAAATACTTATAAAGTGACAACAACGTCACAACTAATGGGAACTTTGCTTAAGAAAGTAGGAAATCTATTGATTACTCAAAGTATAAAGAAAAAGGATTACGGAAAGAAAAAAGATACTGAAGAATTTCTTGCTCTTCTCGTCGATGATTTTCCAACTAGCGTCAATAAGGCCGCTTTGGAAGAGCAAGAAGAGAACAGAAGACGTAAAAAAACGGAACTTCCTTTAATGGATGACATTATAAAACTTCGTAATTATCTTGATGAAAAACGCAAAATCATGTGTACAATATTAAAGGAAACTTTTCTCTATGGCAATTGGTTAGAACTAGCTAAGATAACTCTTACCTCTGTGCAATTATTTAATCGATGTAGAGCTGGCGGAATAGAGCATCTCCTCATAAAAGATTTTGAGAACTACGAGCAGATTTCAGAAAGCACAGACAAACAGCAATAAAGACAAACTTATTACAATCTTTATCGGGTGAAGCACGAGAAATTGCAAAAAATATGTGCGATTTATCATACGCGGAAAGCTAATGCGTACTGTTCCTGTATTATTGTCAGCGCCATTATTGCAATGCATTGAATAAATTTTAAAATATCGAAATAATGCTCGAGTTCCTGCTAAAAATCCGTATTTATTTGGAATTCCGAGATACAATAAAAGTACTTTTAAATACCTAAATGCCTGCGAATTAATGCGAAGATTTTCCACTGAATGTGGTGCACAACGACCATGGACCTTACGTGGAACGAGTCTTAGAAAACACGTTGCCACTATAAGTGTTGCGTTAGATTTATCAGAAAATGATATTTTTGATCTTGCAAAACGTATGGGTCATGCTTTAACTATACATAAAGAGATCTATAAACAGCCCATTATAAGTAGAGACATTGTATGAATGTCTCAAGTGTTAGAAAAGGTACAAGGTGTTAGTAATGATGAAACTGACAGCATTTATGGAAATGAAAATAACGGAGAATATTCAGAGAATGGCATAAATTTATCCAACGTAAGTGATGCGGCAGCATCATCATATAATATCAATTATGCAATGTCTCGTCCGGATGAATACTTGTAGTAGCGTTCAGCTGCTTTATCCTTAACAGGTTTTTAAAGCCTGCCAAATTTGAAAAGAGCGCCTCGCTCTCACGCTGTGGCGCGCTTGTCCGTGCTCACTTATATTCATTGTGTTCCTGTTGCTCGATTCCTCAACAGTTCGTACATTACTTTTCTTAATTTTGTGAGGCCCAATCATCGAAATGGGCAAATCTAATAAAATAGTCCATCCAATCCAAGAAGAAGAATAAATCATCATCATCATCAGCAGACCAGCGCACGAGCTTGGAGGAAAAAATGTTCCGCTTGATTGGCATTTAGACACATAGGAGGTTAGGACGCTTAGTCGTTCTTCACGTCCCTCATCTGTATTTAGGTCCTCTTAGGTCAACATCAGGAGGATCAGGGGTCATATATCGAGACAGGATCTGCAAGACCTGACTCTGATAATAATATTTTGGCATTCCTTGCGAGACAAGCGGAGCCAACGGACCCCCAAGATGTGTATGATATTGCTGGATCTGTATTTGCGAAATACAGGCGGCATGACGACACTACCTTATCTTGTTTGAAACATCGGACATTCTCTGCAACAGTGAGTTTTCCCCTCGAGGAGAGCGATACGCCTCCTCGACTGCCTAAGCGTATCAGGCTAAGGAAGGACCCTGCACAACTTCTATTTTAAAGAAAGATAATACGAACTCGATCATCAGGCAATTGTTCGGCCCAGATCTCGAAGGTGAGTAAAACACAGCTCTAGAAAGAGCTGGTATCTTAAATGTCGCGGGACCTGACTCATAACGGGCTTCCCGTCGATTAACGTGAAGTACTAGCAAAGAAATATTCTCCCCAGAGGCAGTGACCTCTTTCAGGTCTCTCACGTTGAATCTAGAAAAAGCAAATTCCAGTATAAAATCAGAATGGGCCAGTAATACAGAACTCTCTAATTCTTGAGATCCGTTTAGTCATTATGAATGTCAACGATGGAGCGAGAATCCTTGCGGATCTTCTGTATCATATTTTCTGGCTAGGAGAACACGCCGGCTTTTAGTTAATCGCCAAGAATACAGATAATCCCAGCTGACGATTCTCTGTTTGGATCCTTATTTGGAGAGCAAATGAGAAAAGTGATCTCTATGGAGAAGGTATCCAAGGACATCATCGGAATGCTATAATTCTCCCCAGGGAGATTCAACAACCAATTAAACAACCAACAGCTCCCGCGCCCCTGTGAGATATTCGAAATCGACGACAGGGAGAGCAGGGGCGGGAAACAGCAGTTGCCGAGTGGCATATCGCTCCAGATCCCACTCACGCTAGACAGAGAAGAGGTATATCTATACCCATCTGGCCGGGAGACCTCCTTTTTTCCTCTTTAGAAGGAAAGAAATCACGTCAGATAATTTTGCATTGCTATTCTAGCTATGAACTATCATCCTTACAACCACCTTATCAGGTCAAAGAATCGCGTATTTTCTTGTTCAAACTCGAGGAACAGATTTGTTCTCGGGAAAGTTCTAGACTTCTAGATAGAGCAGCTGAAGTGTAACAAATTGTAAAGATCAATTCCTATTGCCTTTCTTTGTTAATTATAAGGCATCGAGAGGATGAAGAGTTATTCTTAACTTGAAGCATCAATCAGTTGGTGTCTACTCAACACTTTAATAAAGGACTTAAATAAAGGACCGGAAAAGAGTTATCCGTTTCATTCCTCTAAAAAGTTTCTAACATCAATCGTTTAAAAAGAAAGCATACCTTCGCTTACTTATCCATCAGGACGATAAAAGATTCTTACGTTTTTGTTTTCGAGATCAACTCTCTCAGCTTAGAGCGCTACCTTTTGGTTTGACTTCAGCCTCCTATATTTTCACGAAGATCCTAAAACCAGCCCTACATTTCTTTAGGAAAAAAGTTTTCCTTACGAATATAAAAGATAACGGCAACGATAAATCTCTTACCCTCCCTGATTTTCTCTATGGACAAGGCAGGAGTAGGCTTACACTGGTAAAATCTTGCCGATTTTTAGGATTCATCTTTGACACTGGACTGTTACGTTGCTATCTCGATTCAACCAGACAGAAGAAATAGCCTACTTTCAAATGACTCTTGCCAGGTAGAAACCGATGCAAGATTCGGGATTTGGCAAATCACATCGGTTCTCTGATATCTGGTTGCTCAGCGGTACTGTATGACATACTAAGATTCTGAAAAGAGAGAAGCTCTTAGTTTTGACAACCTCAAACGATGTCGTCGAAGCTCAAATATGATTTCCTTCCTCGATCAGAAAAGACTTAACAGGAAGGAAGATTACAGAAACTCTTAATGTCATCGCTTTGTCTCTCGGCATCTCGATCATCTAGCACATGCAGTTGATGTGTTCTTTGACTGAATTGGGACGCATTTTAATTTGATACATTCCCTCCGGTTATTTTAATTTTAAAGATCTTACGAAAGATCACTACTAACAGGGCACGGAGTTATTGTTTCAGGGTAACCAGCACAGCCATTATCTTTAACTAATCTTCCTATCACCGAACAACCAATCGAGTTTGATTTTAACAATAACATTGTCATTTAGAGATGTTTACCCGGCTTGGAACGGGATTCCCCTAGTAGCGAAATTGTCCGACAGGCTCTTTTTTGCTCAAGGGGATACCGTCTGCAGCACTAGCCGCAAAACTTCCATCAATTTCAGATGCTACGATAGTCCAATATTCAAGACCCAGAATATGATATATTTATATATATATATATATTTTTTTTTTAAGAAAAAACAGATCAGCAGTTTTAGCTAGTCCTCTCTCTCTCTTAGAGAGTTTAGTTAATTCCCCTATTCTTTTTGTTATCGGTTCTTTTGTTATGCGCTTATGCTACCTTATACGCATATCATTCAGTTATATCTCTCATTGCTTTGAACGAGGTGGGTTCTCACCCCTTAATACGAAGCTTTTTCAATGAAGTTGCAACTCTAAAACCACATCGCTTCCGCTATAATTTTATTTGGGGTCTCCAGTAAATGAATAGTTATCGACCTTGTATCCTCATGAGAATTTTTTACTTGAGATAAAATCCAAAAATTTAGCGACACTTCTGCTCTCACAACGGCACAAAGAATGCAGACCCTTGCGGCTATACAATTAAAATATAAAATTTCTTTTAATTTTTATTTCAGATTCTCTAATTATTAAGATTCCAGTCAAACTTAAAACCTCCAGAATTGGTAAACTCGCAACCCTTGCATACATTAAGACCTCTCTTAGATAAGCCAGAGCTCTGCGCGACTATTTTGTTAGAATTTTACATTAGGTGTACTTGCGATCTACGCCAAGAGAGCTGCGATCCAGTTTCTTCATTGTAAGTTCGTTTAATTCTTCAATTAGACAAACGCTTCCAGGGCATTATAACAATTCATTGTGCGCCAATCGGTTATTTTATTCTATTACATTGTTTATCATATTTATCATATTCATGTTATACATGAAGCTATCATACCAATTAATAAGAGTAACAATCTATTATACTATCTATTGACACAAATATGCATTCTCAGACACTCGATCGTTTGATCGTAACAGAACTGGGTCCGTCGGGTGTGGATATAGGTATTTTCTCCACACATTCTACTTGCTACGCTCCAGCTTCCTTGAAGACATGCAAGGAGATTAGTTTGAAGGAAATTAGGCGCACTACTAGCTGGAATAGGACTTTAAATGTGTCTGCCCGCTTTTATAATCGACCAATAATAAAGAATTCCCCTCATCACTTTACGATTTGGAATATATAATAAATCTGCTATCCCTAAAGAAACGTGCACGGGTTTGTAATTTTTTTCTTAATCATAAAAAAGGTTTTTTCCTTCTTTCAGATGAATATTCGTTTTAGTCGTTATCATAAAAGGGAATCATCGCCCTACAGGAACTATGATGACCGTTCAGGGAGTAAATGGAACTTTCTTTCTATTTACCCCTCACTTCAATACAAATCTGAGCTTTAAACATCTACAAGTATCCATCCGGACGAGACGTTGCATAATTGAACAATTAAACGAACTTACAGTGAAGTTCGATTGTAATTATGCTGTCTCGTCCGAATGGAGAGTCCCTCCCTCCCACCTTATTTTTCAGATTTGTATACTTTGAACTAACGAAGATACGTGAGCACGGATAAGCGCGCCACAGCGTGAGAGCGAGGCGCTCTTTTGAAATTTGGCAGGCTTTAAAAACCTGTTGAGGATAAAGCAGCGGAACGCTACTACAAGTATCCATCCGGACGAGACAACATAATTACAATCGAACTTCACTGTAAGTTCGTTTAATTGTTCAATGATAGTATCCCATCTATGAATAGGTAAAGTGCAAAGACACGCAATAGTAAGTAAATTTTTACCTAATGTTGACCCCTCTCTCTCTCTCTCTCTCTCTTTCTCTCTCTCTTTCTCCCTCCCTCCCTCCCTCCTCCTTTCACTCATTCTCTCTCTTTCTGTGGATGTTTGGAATATTTGACAAAAATCATATATTTGCATATTTTGCCTTGTCTAAATATAATTTAATTCTACATACAGAGTATTTGATTTAAGTGTTTAAGAGTTATAGAGTCTATTTTAACTAGTAGTGATATTAAAAAATTTTGAATACAAAAATTATTTTGTTCAAAGACTATGCAATAATCTAAATTAAAGTTATCATTTGTTCTTTAAGATCGTTTTAATGTATATTTTCTCTTGTTAAATAGATTGACATTGTACGATATATTAATCATATTTTATAAAATATATAAGCATATTTATTTTATAGACTTATTTTATTATACACTCATGGCACATACACTGTTACGTATTAAAAAACAATAATGCAATAATATGCATAAGATTACGAGAATATAATATTAATATTGTTTTCATAGCTCAACCATGGCCGTACAAGACGCGTTCGTTGGACGAACGAAGAAAAACAAATCGTCATGGAACACTTTAGCGATTGTATAATAGACTCAAGGTTACCGTCTATAAAAGCGATTCAAGAAGTTATTGCAAGTAATCCTTGCTTACAGGTCTGCATCAGTCGTGAAAACGTGGATCAGCAACCAACAGAGAAATAATGGAGTGCTGAAAAAGAAATAGATTCTTCTAGTTTTATTTCTCAAGTAAATGTTGTAAGCTTTAAAAAAAAAAGATTAGTTTTAAGAAATAAGATAAAATAATTTATTTATGACATTATTAAAGAGTTGGTTATTTTTTCAATATAAAGATAATCAAATTATAAAACTATGAAATATTGAGTTCATATATTTACAAATACTTATGTTCTTTTTCTCGTAATAACTGCTCATTTATATTATATAAGGTTTTGCAGATTACAATATATTTAAGTATATACTGCCATGGAAATCTTTACTCGCGTATTATATGATTATCCTTTTACTATACTCTTTTAAAAACCGTATGGCAATAAATATTTCATTTTAGATAGAAGCATTTACAGATTATTTAGTTTTTCTAACTCATGTTCTATAGTTTCACATAAAATAAGCAATAATTGGCGAGCTTTTCGTGATATTATGATATTACTTTCTGATATTATATGTACTCTTGAAATGAATAAATGCAAAAAAGAGAATTATGAAATCAATAATTTGAAATTATCATGATTTTTTTTTTTGTCTACACTCTCCTGTTTCTGTCTATTTATTTTTATTTTTACTAATTGTAAGTAATTTATGTATTGAAATTTTCTATGAATTTTCATTAATTAATAAATGATAATATATCATTACCTTTATTAATGTTACTTCTTTTTCTATGAAATTTTTGCAAGAAATTTATAGTTTGAATTAAAGTTATACAGAATATAAAATCTACACCGTCGTTCGAGACATTTATATTTTTTTATAATATGTATTTTTTTATATTATATCCTGGAATATATATTTATTTGATTCTATACATAATGTACATAATCCTGGAAATTTACGAATATCATGGATGAACATTTCTGCTTATATAAAACTTAATACCGCAAATATTCGAAATGACATATATCATATCAGTACTGTTCTCTACTTGCTCATTTTGGCCAGATTTTGTAGGTCACTCCTACTGCCTCGCCACTCAC
Source organism: Cephalotes varians (assembly GCA_037157785.1). Classification (NCBI taxonomy): domain Eukaryota; kingdom Metazoa; phylum Arthropoda; class Insecta; order Hymenoptera; family Formicidae; genus Cephalotes; species Cephalotes varians. The sequence continues at coordinate 8,906 of JANQDE010000596.1, read as the reverse complement.
TGCTCGCACCTTAGCAACGAAATAGAATAGCGTAACTAACAATAAGAATCGCTGCTCTTTGCTTCAGAAATGTCATATCATCGTAAGTTTTTTGTATTTTATTAACAGTTATTAATAATACAGTTATTAAATAATACTCAATTAATAATCATTACTTAATTAATAATCATTAATAAGACATAAAAAGTACAAGAAATATTTTTTTTTTAAGCGTGGTGTCTTTAAAGACGTATTGTCCCATTACATTTGCCATAGAATAAAGCCTTTCTGAAGCTAAGGACGGTGTGCAGTGAATGGGGAGACAGTAGAAATGAATTACGAAATCTGATCGAAATGTGCAAGTAGAGAATAGCACTGTATTATAGTAACAACTGAATAAATATAGACCTTTGTATACTCATAAATCAGGTAATTTTTGGAAGATCCAATCAATATATATACTTATATAAATGCATGCAAAAATATATATTGTTAAGGACCTGGACATGAGCGATGGATACAATCTGTTTTTCCAAGCTTGTCCTGATAATACTCATCACATGCCCATAATATCCAAGACGTACCTGGATAGTACCAAATGTCCTGGGAATGCGCTATGCAGATCAGAAAATGACCTGGAAAGCTCAATCCATCTACATATATGTGTGTGTGTACACACTTTTCTTAATACAGAACTTTTAGTAAAAAGAATTAAAAAGTGTAACCATAATTAGTTTTTATATATTCGTTTAATAAATACTATCGGAATAAACATTTTCTTTCTTTGTATCTCTAGGAAAATGTTGCATAAAAAGTTTATCATTTGTACCAACTTGCTTCTTGTCTCGTTTATGACTAAAAAGTAACAAGTTGTCAATGATTTTTTTTTAAATATATAATATTGTTGGATACCAGAACTACGATTGAGCGGCCCGCCACTTAAGGTGGCGCTACGAGTCGATGGACGGGGAGATCCTTGTGTGGGATCTATACCTTCTCCTCCCGTTCCCCTTTGTCACGAGCTCACTTGTTTTTTAGTTAGTTAGTTATTAGCAAGACCTGCGTCGTGGTCCACCACAAGTAACAAGAATCGAATTATTTACATGTACTCGGTTTCTTTTCATTTTAGTAAAGTGATTACATATCCAAAAAGCGAGTCAATCATTCACCGTAACATTGGTCCTTCGAGCCGGATTCGCCCGGATATACGAGCGAATATCTTACAAGGCGCGCATAGTGTTGCGTATAGGGACAGCGAGAGGTAAATCTCCAACCAGTTTTCCTCATCTTAATCCCAGGGTCAATATCATCTCATTATGTCAACGCAAGCATTAAAGGCGCTTAAGGCCAAACGAGCAGCGATAAAGGCGCAGTATACACGCACGCGTAACGCAATCGACGCCAGATCCACACGCAGTGGACGTTATGTACGTAAAGCAGCGAAAGAAGAAATTCGCCGAACTTTGGAATCAATTCAATGAAATTCAAGTACAGATCGTCGAGATGCTGGAACTCGCGGATGACCTAGAGGATGTCGAGCGGCTCAAAATTGAGCAAGAAACTGAATGCGTTAATTTCGTGGAGAGTTATTTCAATCTCGCTGGTAAGATAGAACAGTTGCTGATCTCCGCGCGCGAGTCAACAAACGTACATGCAACTCGAGACAACGTGCCAGAACCTCACAATGGCGAACGAGCGCCAATCGATCAAGGTTATGTTCATGACATCACGCAGGTTCATCTATCGAAAATCGGCATACCAAAATTTAGCGGTAGATACGAAGATTGGTATCCGTTCTATAACACGTTCGAGTCCATGATTCATTTGAATACAAAACTTACGAATATTCAGCGATTTCATTATTTGATATCATCTCTCGAGGGCGATGCTGCACATGTGATTAAGTCATTAGAGATTACGCCCGATAATTATCGCGAAGCCTTAGAACCTTTAAAACAGCGTTATGACGATAAGCGCGTTATATCACAAGAACACATCAAGGCATTGTATGGATTTACCCACGGTGACAAAGAACAATTACATTACATTAAGAAAATTAATCGATGACGCATTACGTCACTTGCGTTCATTGAAGAGTTTAGGCAGACCAATTGAGCATTGGGATGACCTCATTATCCACTTAATTGTTACGAAATTAGAGTCAAGCCTCATCAGCGATTGGGAGGATCACATTCCGACAGGCGAAATGCCTACCTTGAAACAGCTCATCGATTTTTTATCACATAAGTGTAAAACATTGTCAACCGTTTCCAGGAAGGTCCCCAATGACCCCTCAACATCCAGATCCCACAAGGATAATAAAACTGCTAGCGCTCACATAGCTGCGACAAGTGTTTCCTGCATCTACTGTAAAGGAAAGCACCACCTATTTCAGTGCTCGAACTTCCTAAAACTATCAAGCGAAAATAGGAATAAGGAAGCAAGAGCCAGACGATTATGCATCAATTGTCTACGTTCCACCTCTCATCAGGCCAAGGATTGCAAATCCTCGACGTGTCAAATGTGTAACAAGAAACACAACACGCTGCTTCATATGCAAGATAAATCCACAGGGGATGCCGAATCCACGAACCAGCACAACCAGACAAGCGAGTCTGGCATAGCTACGTTAAATCATTATACCATGCAGAACAAATGTTATCAAGTAATTTTATCCACGGCAATCGTAAATGCTCATGATCGGGATGGTAAGCTACATAAGTACAGAATCCTATTAGATTCAGGATCCCAATCCAATTTCATTATCGAAGAGTTTTCTAAGAAATTAAATCTTGTTCGGAAACCGGTTAACATGTCCGTAACAGGAATAAACAAGTCACAAGCGAATTCCAATTATACGGTTAGCGTACAGATAAATTCACTACACACTTCGTTCTCACAAAACGTCGACTGTCATATCTTAGACATCATCACCGAAAATTTGCCTCAAGCCTATGTCAACATTAACCATTTCAAGATTCCGAACAACGTAAGGTTGACTGATCCCCAGTTTCACGTTCCAAACAAGGTAGACATGCTCATAGGTGCAGAGGTATTTTGGTAGTTGATATGTGTAGGATCAGACAGTGACAGATCCGCGAATGTAAAAGGCACCTTGCGGAAAACGCAATTAGATTAGATCGTCGCTGACAGGACATATAACAATGGCCCAACAAACTTCAGAACATGCACCTTGTCAGTCAATCAGCAGATCTGTCAGATGCTGAACAGGTTTTGGGATATGGAACACATTCCCGATGAAGTCCCATTTAATGCCGAAGAAAGATATTGCATGGAGCATTTTACTAAAACCACAGTCAGAGACGCAGAAGGTCGTTTCGTCGTACAAATGCCAATTAAGGAAGCGAAACTACAACAGCGTGGTGAGTCCCGTAATACGGCATTAAGTAGATTTTTGACTTTAGAGCGCAAGCTACAAAGGCAACCAGCCTTGAAGAAACAATACATGAATGCAATTCATGAATGAATATTCAAGCCAAGGTCATATGAAGCGTATCGACGATAGGCAAGCGGCAAGAAGTTGTTCACGTTATTATATACCGCATCACGCCGTGTTGAAAAATAATAGCTTGACCACTAAACTACGCGTAGTATTTGATGCATCGTGTAAGACCAGCACCGGCGTTTCATTGAACGAGTGTCTTCTAGTAGGACCAACTTTACAGCAGGATCTCTTTTCAATCTTGCTGCGGTTTCGCACATTTCTATACGCTATCACAGCCGACATTACGCAGATGTATCGACAAGTACGAATAGATAAAGCACAGACGTCCCTTCAAACGATCCTTTGGCGAAATCATCCAAATGAAGAGATATCAACGTTTGAATTACAAACCGTGACATACGGCACAGCGTGTGCGTCCTTCTTGGCAATAAGAGCGATGCAGGAGCTAGCGTATTTAAATGCGTCAACGTACCCGGTTGGATCAACTACAATCATCTATGATTTTTACGTAGACAATCTCTTGTCAGGAGCTAACACCGAGTTGGAAACAAGGATACTTCGGGATGAGACCATCAGTGTATTGCAGCAGGGAGGATTTCACCCTAGGAAGTGGACATCCAACTGTCCTGAACTCTTACAAAACATACCGCGCACTGACGCCTGTGAGCCCATTCATTTTATTAACAAGGAACAGGAAATATACACACTAGGGATGTGTTGGAATGCGACCAACGACGAGTTCCAGTATGATATTAACATCTCAAACCATGGCAAGGTGACAAAACGAATCATGTTATCAACAATGTCTAGGATATTCGATCCTTTAGGACTAGTGGGACCCGTAACCCTCACAGCAAAGACACTCATACAAAGAGTGTGGCAACTCGACCTAGCATGGGATGAGACTGTCCCCATGAACATCCACACAGCATGGTCGCAACTTGAGTCTCAATTAGATGTGATTCAYAACTTTARAATACCTAGATATGTGTCATGCAAGAATGYACTCACCGTTCAAGTGCAYGGTTTTTCGGACGCAAGTGAGAAGGCCTACGGAGCATGCGTCTATCTCAGAGTCACTACACTGCAAGGTCAACATCTCACGAGATTACTATGTTCAAAATCACGCGTTGCACCGTTGAAACCGATTACGCTACCGCGCCTAGAGTTGTGCGGGACATTATTATTGGCGAAATTAATGGACAAGACTCTGAAGTCAATGCGCTTTAAATCAGAGGCTGTATACTATTGGACGGATTCTACAATAGTGCTACATTGGATAAAGGCAATTAACAAGAAATGGAACGTCTTTGTAGCTAACAGAGTCGGTGAAATTCTTAGATTATCGCAAGCAAATAATTGGTTTCATGTTAGTACCGAATACAATCCAGCTGATTATGTATCAAGAGGAAGCCTCCGTCGCACTTGATTGATGCAGAACTTTGGTGGACCATCATGGCTGAGAAAGGAATCTCAAAATTGGAATACAAGTATTCCTGCTATATCATCGAATGATTTACCTGAGCAAAGGCAATCCATTAAGGCCATGGTCATTATGGAAGACGAGCATGAGCTATTTACAAGATTCTCATCACTAAACAAATTAATTCGTATTACCGCACTATGCTTAAGATTCATTAAAAATAGCAAGAGCAAGCCTGCAATCAAGGACACAGGTCGTATAGTCACGCGAGAGTTGACAGAAGCCAATCTACGTTTGGTAAAAATAGTTCAGAAGACAGCGTTCGAGCAAGATTTAAACAATTTGATTACGAAGAGGTGTATGTCCCGAAGAAGCAAATTAATAAGTTTAAACCCGTTCATCGATTCACAAAACATTATAAGAGTAGGCGGGCGTCTTCAAAAATCAGCTATGTTACCCGATGCAAAACATCCCATCTTATTACCAGCAAATCATCCATTCACGCGACTGGTCATATCATATGAGCACCAAAGACAATTGCACGCAGGTGCACAGGCGACTCTGGCGGCCATTCGTAATAAATATTGGCCCTTGTCAGCACGAAGCAGTGTTAAGAAATACCTTAGGCAATGTATAACTTGCTGTAAGGCAACTTCGCGTATCTCCGAAGCAATCATGAGCGAATTACCTGTTCGCAGAGTCACACCAGCGAAGCCATTTTCACATAGCGGCGTAGATTATTGTGGTCCATTTCATATAAAATCCAGACTACTACGTAATGCCAAGTTAGTGAAGGCCTATGTAGCTATTTTCGTGTGTCTGGCCACGAAAGCTGTCCACATTGAATTAGTAAGCAATTTGTCCACTGAGACGTTTCTGAACGCTCTTAAACGCTTCATAGCTCGTAGAGGCAAAGTGATATCAATATATTCCGACAACGGTATAAATTTTCAAGGAGCATCGAATGCTCTAAAGGATCTCTATCGCATGCTGCATAACAAACATCATCAAGAAAGAGTAGACAACATGTTAAATGAAGATCACACCGAATGGCATTTCATACCTCCACACGCCCCTCATTTTGGTGGCATCTGGGAGGCTGCGGTGAAATCCGCGAAATTTCATTTAAAACGCGTCGTTGGCGATACCGCGTTGACGTTCGAAGAAATGTACACTGTGCTCGTTCAAATAGAAGCCGTAATGAATTCGCGCCCAATTACTCCTTTGTCTGACGACCCTAATGATTTGTYYTACTTAAGCCCTGGACATTTTCTGGTKGGAGACGCTCTCACCTCTGTTCCGCAACAGAACATTACGCACTTGCCAATTAATAAGCTTTCACGTTGGCAACGAATTAACCAAATATACCAACACTTTTGGAAGCGTTGGAGTTCTGAATATTTGCAACAGTTACAACAGCGAACTAAGTGGCGATTTTCAAAGGGACGACAGCCAGTCATTGGCGACTTAGTCATGCTAAAGGAAGGGGATTCGATGCCCTTGCAATGGTCAATCGGACGCATAGAAGACGTCCAGCCAGGCCCGGACGGAATAATTCGGGTGGTCTCTGTACGAACCACTAAGGGACTGTACAAAAGACCAATTACCAAGATATGCATTCTACCACTGCGAAAGGAAAATTAATCCTTATATATGCAATTGCGCACTGTATCCTTCTAATATACATATAACAAGGAACACTTTCATTGCGCCAATCTAATTAGTTTGTTTTCAGGAGCTTGATGTGATGTTAATTCCCCCTTCCAGGCGTTATAATCAACGTGACATCTTGTTGTCAAATTAAAAGGAAATGGTCCTTTCAAGGGGGGCGATATGTTGGATACCAGAGCTACAATTGAGCGGCCCGCCACTTAAGGTGGCGCTACGACTCGATGGACAGGGAAATCCTTGTGTGGGATCTATACCTTCTCCTCCCGTTCCCCTTTGTCACGAGCTCACTTGTTTTTTAGTTAGTTAGTTATTAGCAAGACTTGCGTCGTGGTCCACCACGAGTAACAAGAATCGAATTATTTTACATGTACTCGGTTTCTTTTCATTTTAGTAAAGTGATTACATATCCAAAAAGCGAGTCAATCATTCACCGTAACAAATATATTGTTATAATTATTACCTTTACCATATTACTGTTCATAGGATCAATAAAATTCTTTTTATGTAAAATATTTGTAATGTTTTGTATATAGGTTTGTATCAGTCACTTCGTCAATCGATGGATGTAAATTTTTTTTGAGGAAAAGAAAGTATGATTTTATCTGCTTTTATCTGTAGTACATTTTCTTTTTCCTTTAAACATAAATCTTTCGAAGAAGATGATATCTGTCTTTTAGTTTTTATACGTCTTCTCCTTTTTTTTTCCTTTAAATCATCTGATGACATGACATCCAGTGTCATTTATATTCGGCGTATCTTGTGTGTTAATTAATTTTTCTAAAGCTTCTTTATAAGTCTATCGTCATTAAAAACAAAAAAAAAATTGTAAAAATTACAAAAACATTACAAGAATACGTTTGGAGAGCACATGCTATCGATGCTACTACGTTATTTTATCCTTCCTTCTTCTATATAACGAACGCAAAAGGAATGACATATAATAGTCAGCTCAAAGACAACGTCCTCTAAGATAAGCTATAAATTATTATTATTTAGTGCATTTTCTGTTTACTAAATGCACCCTAATAATAATAATTTATATGCTGCTATCAGCGTTCTCTAAACGCACCCTAAATAATAATTTACAGGGTGCGTCATCAAAATCCGGACAAATTTCAATTAAAATTTTCCTCCATATTGTGCCTCCGCCAAACGTTACTCTTGGTGATTGAGTAAGCCTGATGCTTCTAGTAAACAGTCATAAACTCAAAATGGTTGTGGCGTCGACACCAGGCAATATAATCGAAGAGTCGCAATTATTGAAGGCCTTCGCACTAGACCAACGGAAATAATTCGGTTTTTTTGGATATCCAAGATCGTTTATGACATTGTGGCAAAATATAGTGCTTCAGAACAATCAAACTTTCAGTATGCCAGCGAGGAAGAGTCACTCGAAAGAACGCACGGTGAGGATTCCTGCAGTGGTCGAAAGGATCCAAGCGCTGATTTCGGAAGATTCAGGACAATCGTTGCGAAAATTAGCATCAATTGTGGGTGTAAGCGAGCCAACAATGCGTCGAATTGCGAAGGAAGATCTTCGATACAAATCATACACATTAAAGATGCAACAGATCTTCTTCGAGGCTGCCAGGACCAAGCGAGTTGCTCGCTGCAAGCTTTGGTCCAAGGGTTCTGGCCTCCTAATAGCCTAGTAGATTTAAATCCCTCGGACTACTACGCGTGGAGCGTTGTTGAAAGGGTCACCAACAAGTTCAGGCATCCCAACGTGATGTCATTAAGGACCGCTATTGAAGCAGCATTGGCCGATATAGACAGCGCTACACTACAACGTGCATACGAACGCTTCAGATCGATAATAGAGACCGTGATTGAAGCTGACGGGGACTATATTGAATTATTATACTCTGTAGGAACCCATTATGTGATATGTAAAAGAATTTTTTGTAATATTCAATTTTTTCGTTAATAAAATTTCATTCAGAGAAATTATTCGATTTGTCCGGATTTTGGTGACGCACTCTGTATATGAACGATTTTCTTACTTGCTCTGCCTAAAAGTCTTTTAATTAATAATGTGAATTGTTCCCATTTATATGTTTCTCTTGTAATTATGACCTTATCAATGCGAAATTTAGTTTAGTTTATGACTAGGTCAAATAGATAATAACACAGCCACACAAAAAAAAATTGACTTCCAGGCCCAGAGGTCAGACCATGTTTTTTATATGTTTTTTGGGTCGCTGAATAAGAATCTGAAGTCCATTTAACCCTATCACCTYACCATTTTTCATAACCTCAAAAAACTGATGTTCTTACACAAAAAAAAATCGAATTTTTGGTCCTGATCTCAGACCATGTTTTTTATATGTTTTTGGGGTTGCTGAGAAAGAATTCCAAGTCCATTTA
>JANQDE010000595.1:39458-49472 GCA_037157785.1 Cephalotes varians | reverse complement strand
AAGGAGGGATTCTCTTGCTCGCTCGGCGCGCCGAACTTAATCGAGCGCTCGCTGTCACACGGATAGCTAAAGCGTCGCTGTGTGCGTAAGTGGAGGGGGAAAATCCCGAGCGTGCCCGGGCATAGAAGCGCATCACTGCCTAGGATGTCCGGAACCCTAGGGTTCCAGCCATCCCGGAGTCCCGGGGTTTACGGAACCGGGAGAGCCCCCTCACCACGACAAGGTGGGATCCGTCGAGGGGGTAGGCGTTGATACCGTGTCACGACGGCAAGCGACTATCTTCCTTCCAAGGTGACAAAATTTGGGGGAGGGTGTTATACTGTATACATTACGAAGATATTGAATCTTTTTTTAAAATTTCTTAACGTTTCTTTGTCGTTCTTTTTTATGTATTTTTGTTTTACGTTTTGTTAGCATTCTTTTTTATGTATCTTTGTCGTTCTTTTTAAGTTTCATTGTCATTTTTCTACGTTTCTTTGTCGTTTCTTTGCGTTTTAACCAAGTGTCCCCTCTCATAAATTTCAGATTGATCCCTTTCCCCCTTTTAAAAATTGGGTATTGTTAGCACGTATATACATTTTATACAACCAGTTTTGCATCAATCGCATATATCAACGGTTCTTATAACGAGAGAATGTACTCCACTGAGGAAAACAGCACACGTATGAAGTATTACGTTCCACTTCAGGATGATGAAACTCTGCTATTTAAGAAAAAATGCATTAAGTAAGTTTATGATTTTTTATTTTACATTAAAAATTCAACTGTTGTAACGATGCGTCCCAGAATCGCATCGTTTCTAGTGAATACCTGCTAGAAGGACGCCCTGCATTCAAGGCGTCACGGCGCGGTGCGCCGTACGTAATTTTTTGCCGCACGATAATTAAGAATCTTATCACAATACGAAGACGCACGAGGAGTCCCGACCGCCAACGAAGAATCGCGCGCATCGAAACTCCCGCTCCGCACCGCGGGAGGATAAACAATAAACAATACCGTTCATAGCGAACACTAACGAAAGGCGCCGAAGATTCACGAATGCGCGATTTTTCGGGTATAAAACAAGGATCTTTTTAGCGAAAGCTCTCTTCGCTCGCCGACCGGCATCTTAACCCGCTAGGCCTGCGATCCCGAGCCTGCTCCACTGCCTGAAGCGAACTCGAGACTTCGGCGAGACAAAAGGGTAAGGTGTTACTTGTCTTTGTCGAGCGTTCTCCACAGCCGACCGCTCCGGTCGTTCCTTTGACGATCTTCCGACGAGACAAGGGGATAGGGTGTTACCTGCCTCCGCCGAGCGTTCTCGGCAGTTGGCCGCTCCATCCTAGCTTTTAGGAACACGGCAAGAATCAGGGGGGTTCGGTGTTCTCAACTTCCGCCGAGCGTTCTCGGCAACCGCGCTTTCCTGCACTCCGCGCCTTGCGCCCGCGATCACTTGTGCCTCGCTCTCGCGCTACGAAAACACCGCACTAGTTGTCGTAATTATTCTGACTCGCACATTGCGCCTCGCGCCACTTTTGCACCGCATTCGTTCTAGCTTGTATCTATTTGTTTTCTGTATCCTACGCGTTCCGTCTACTTGCATTGTAACGTACTCGTTCTATCTGTCTGTAAATTACGTATCTCGCGCCTGGTAACGAACGCATTCTGTCTTTTGTAATCCACRTCCTTCTCGCGWMTACTCTGAATAAACMTTCTTTTGTGTTATATAATCGCTAGCCTTCTTTCTTTTCCACGACCGCTTTCGATCCCTGGAAACATTCCGCGAGTTAGACCGCGCTAATCGAAAGTCTGGTTCTTTTCACTGTTTTAAAATATTTTTGTCTTTCTCCGTAGCGTTTTCCCGCGCGCCGTGCGATTTATATACTTGACAGACGATATGCATTGATGACTATGGGATATAAATATTTGGAAATTGGCATCAACGTTGGACCACCGAGTTACGTGGAGATCGCGATAGGAGATTATCGCGGAAACGAGTTGATACTGTCTCTCGAAACGTGGAAAGGGCTCTACGAACAACGAGGACACATTCAAAATTGTCTTTGGAATCGTGAGGATATCCCGATCGCTTCTATTGGATCGTTAATGGTGTGATTTGGTGATAAGTAATCTAAACTCATATCCTGGAATCCTTCAATGTGCGTTTGACAATGATCAAATCAACATTGCTCTCCTTGTTTAATCTGGATCGATGCATCAATATAATGTTCTATAGATTGAACGGTATTGTTGAGAAAGTCGACGCAAAGTTTAAACGATTCTCGAACATCGCATCCTCCGTAACTAAGGACATCTCAAACGCGATACGCGACAGCGATTACTTTGACGGAAATCAACTCGTTGATTGCGAACTGTTAGCTCTAGTTTTTGGTAATATGTGACAAATCGTAAAAATAAAACACTGCGTTGAGCGTAAAAAATTGTTATTTCTTTTCTCCTTTTACCCCATTTCTCTCAAATAAATATAAAAATAGATTTAAAAAATCGATTACCGCTAAGGGAGAGAAACAAAGTGACAAGTTTAAAATGATACTTTTTTATTTTTATAATTTTACAGTTGTAATGAATTAAGAGAATAATAAAATATTAACAGCACATTGCGCTCAGTTGCGGTCGGCAGCGGTCTCGGCATCGGTGGATGTGTAGCTGAAAAAAAAGAGAAAATTTGTTGATCGTATAAATGAGAATAGATGCGTTGGTGCTAGTCATCGCGCGTCAATAAATAAAAAGATACATATCTTACACATCTTACACATCTTTACACTATCTTTGAGTTGACATCGGTAGTTTGATGATGATGATGATGATGGTGGTGATGGTGGTGATGGTGGTGATGGTGGTGATCTTAGCGACATGGGACGATATTCTTTATACTTAACCGATTTCTGAACATAGTCTTTTACTTTATCTATGTGGCGGCTTGTGCTAAATAGGACAAGGGCCGCCTTGCGTGTTCGAGGAATCCGACTGAACGAGTAACTCATTAATCACCGTATAACAATAATTTATTCTGGTCTATATTATATACATATGTAAATGAAAGATTATATTTGAGTTCTTTGAGGTGGCCCTGAGAAAGGCCGATCCTACGGTTTAAAGTCTTTTACGCCACTTTATATGGGGACTGGTTTCGGTGTACTTTCGTGGTCCCCAATGTCCTTGAGCGGGTGGAGTTGTATAAGGCCGCTCGTCGTTTGTCTGTGTGGCCTGTGTCGTGGTGCAGGGTCCACACTGCACACCCTTGTCACTCAGACTCTCCCAGTCGCTGTCGTATTGCACGCCTTGTGTGATTACAGCTGATTGGCACTGGATTCTCCTTGTGACTCGGGGAGGTCTTCAGGAAGATGGAGATAACGGCGATATCAACCGCGGAAGCTTGTAGAATGATGAGGTGAGCCTTTTCACTCTGTAGTCCCAGGTTGCTGCTCCGAGGTGGTCGTGTCAATCGTGGCGGTGACAGGTATCGGGATCAGTCTCCACTGCAGATACTTCCTTACTGTCGACCTTGAAGTCGGTGGAGGAGAGGATTTCTCAGCTGCTGGCTTCTGTGGCGGCAGCTTGGAGCGTGGTARTCTCCACAGGTATAGAGAGAGAGAGTTGAGCCTCCTCTGGGTACGTTAGTATCCAGTTAGTAATCTCCTCGATTATAAGCGGCGAGCGTCTAACTGACTCTGCTACGAATTTCGGAGTGCTGCTGGATGATCTGGCGTGGTTATTTATAGCACTTGATGCTAATTGTTGTCTTCGCGAAACTTTTCCGCGAGAGACACTTGTTGACAAATAAGCGTGTACTCGAGGTGGAAAATCGCGAGCGTGAGCGCTCGCAAGACAATTTTGTCGCGTGAGTGCTTTCGAGAAAACACTGGCGCCTGCCGTGCGTTCCTGTTCGGCACACTAACGGCGGATTACCTTTCGGTAGGGATATCGACTTGTGGGGTCGTCGACCGTCGCAATCTATATTAGCTTTTATTTTATCCATATTAACTCTCTAAAACTCGTAACAAACTGAAACTAGCACGTGAGAGAAAGAAATTTTATATCACATCCTTCCCCAAATTTTATTGTCAACCTTAAAAAAGAATATAGCAGCTCGAAACCCAGTAGTCGTCTTCTACTTATAACATTTATATAAACAATTTTTCCATTTTCTGAAATTTTTTGCTAAAATATAGCAAAATAATTTTTTATTATTTAAATTACGCGTAATGGGGAAAAAAGGAATAAGAAATAAAATTGACACGTAGATAGCATATGTTTATTTTTGATGACTGATGTTTGATTTTTAATGTTGGTGCCACCAATAAAACAGTTTGAATATATTCTGAAGAACAATTTGTTACATATTTCTGGCAACGCAAAGTATGTGTAACATCCAACTTATTTAGAAATTCTATATCTTCGTAGTGTGCGTCAATATTTTCGATGTAGACATCTTCTCTCGCATCGTCCTGGAGCACGTTTTGTACCCATTCTCGCTTATCGTATCCTTTCATATACGAGATTACTGTCGTCGTCATTGTCTTCTGTACCAATTACGGCCGTTGTAATCAACCGATTCGCCATGCTATACAATAAAGCCTTGCAGATTCATGAACATTGGTACAGACATTCTTATTTATATTGACACGTTGAGAGGAAAACTGCGGTCAATCTTGATGTATCATAGATTTTTATATCTCATTTCCCTCTACATTGTATTGAGATGAGAGAGAGAGAGAGAGATTTGATTGATTGATATTGTTTATTTAGCTATTTAGCTACTTCAAAATAATACATTTTTCATAAATAAATAATTGCCTGTCACTTGGGGACAGTATCTGCTTTTATCGGTCCGACATTACACTGTCGCAGTATTGGTGTACCGGATTAGGGAAATCCAAGAGAAAACCCAATCAACCGTAGTCTGACAGACATAACAATTAATTGTTCATACAATTCACTCATACATTTCTTTAACATATTCTTTCACTTTGCGTCTAAAAGTATTAACATTGTCAATTGATTTTATATCCTTAGGTAACTCATTGTAAATTTTAAAGCCGCTATACATTAGTGTGTGTTGTGATGTTGTTAGGTTGCGCTTTGTGATGTGTATATTAACTCGCTGTCGTGTGTTATATGTGTGTGTTTCACCCACAAGTTTTAAACTTTCCGCGARGTAAGATGGACTTAATTTTAATTTCATTTTATGCACAAATATAAGTGTATTTAACACAATTCTCTGTTTAACATTAACAAAATGTAACGCATTTAACATTTGTTTTATTGGCGTAAATTTACTACATCTAATTATCGCTCTCATCGCTCGATTTTGCGCTTTTTGTAGTAAGTCAAGTTCAGTCTCACCAGTACTTAAGAAAATTGTAGAACAATAGTCAAAGTGCGGGGCAATTATACTTTTATAAATAATAGTTCTCGTTAGTGGCGATACAGAGTCTCCAATTCTGAACAAAAAATTTACTTTTTTAGAAATCTTTTTAATTATATAATCAATGTATTCTCTAAAGTTTAAATGTTTATCAATCATTACACCAAGATATTTAATTACGTTAACGTTTTCAATTTTCTCGTTTTCAATTTTAATGTTACAATTTACATTTGGCATCGAGGCCTKCACACCTCTTACCAACATAAATTTAGTTTTAAAAACATTTAAACTAATCGTGTTACTTTTCAACCAAATTACTAAGTTATTTAAGTCATAGTTGATTTTGTTTTCAATTTCAATAGAATYAGAGCTRCTATAATAAATTATTGTATCATYAGCAAACATTTTACATTTACAATATTTGAGAATTTTATTTAAGTCATTTATATAAATTAAGAACAAAATTGGGCCCAATATGGARCCTTGTGGAACACCATATATAGTCTTACGTTTTGAGGAGGTTACATTGTTAAATTTAACTTGCTGTGTTCTGTCAGTTAAGTAGCTTTTAAATCATTTTAGTACATTACTTTTTAAGCCATAGTTGTTTAACTTTTTAATTAAAAAATTTCTATCAATTGTCTCAAACGCACGCTTAAAATCTAAAAATACAACGCCAGTCTTTTGTTGATTATCACAATTTAATTTCCATTCGTTTAAGACACACTGTAAGGCGGTCTCACATGAATGACTTTCACGAAAGCCAGATTGCTCTGGTACTAAAATACTATTGTCGCCTAAATATTTAATTAATTGCTTATAAACTACAGTTTCAARTATCTTCTCAAAGGTCGGAAGGACATTTATTGGTCTAAATTCGTTAGCTTTTATTGTATTTTGAATCTTTTGAATAGGAGTAATTAATGAATTTTTCCACGCCGCTGGAAATTCACCAGCTTTTAATGACATATTTACAAGTTTAACAAATTGTTCGTCAATATAAGGCAACGCTTTTTTAATTACTTCCGCGTTAATACCGTCTTCTGTGCACGCTTTATTTTCTAATTTATTTACAATATCAGATAATTCCTTAGAARTAACTTCTCTAAAATTAAGCCAACCTTCATTATTMTCATTAATATCATTAATAGTGTTGATTAATAGATTATCACAGTTATTATTTTGACTAGAGTTTAATATTGCACCGTTAATTTCAGTTATACTGTCAATAAAGAATTTGTTAAAATTATCAGCAATGTCTTCATCTTTATTACAGATTTTATTGTCAAATTGAACTTTACTAACACTATTTTTTGGTTTTTTACTTACAATTTGTTTAAGGTGTTTCCATAATTTCCATAATTTTTTACTATCATTTTTATTTTTATCAATTGTTGAATCATTGTATTCTCGTTTCTTTTGCTTAATTATTTTTGTCAACTTATTTCTAATTATTTTAAACTCATTCCAATAAATGTCATCTTTAGTTTCTTTAGCAATTTTATACAACTGATTTTTCTTATTTTTTAAAGTTTTAATTTCATCATCAAACCATTCTTTACTTTTSCATTTGTTTATTATTTTAAATTTTGTCAACGGAACAACTTGATTTAACGCTTGTTCAATTGATCCGATCACATGATTAGCAACACTATTTACATTGTTATTAAAAGACTTATCTATCTTATTAATCGTTTTAGTTAAAATTTTAGCAAATTTAATATTGTCAAATTTTTTAAAATTTCTGCCAATGAAATAGTTATGCTTATTTAAATTACGCTGATTTCTAGGCAACTCAATACTTAGGATATCATGATCAGTTATTTTTGGAGAATCCCAAACGTCACAATTTAAAAATTCATTTGAATAAGCTAGATCAATCATTGTTTGTGAATTATTTGTTACACGCGTAAACGTGGGGACATAGTTCTTAAGTCCTAATTCACCCATTATTGATTGTAGCTTTTTTGAATAGTAACTATTTTTGCTAATGTCAATATTGAGATCACCAAGTAAAATAAATTGCCTATTTTCAGCAAAATCAACAATAATTTCTTTTAATATATCCATAAAAAGTGCATYACTCGYACTAGGTGAGTGATAYACTACTGAAATAATTATCTCATTTATTAATTGAATTGAGAATGTTAAATTCCAAGTACTTGAGAAATAGTTTTTGTTGTTGATGACTTTAATTTGCAAATTATTTCYAAAATAAGCAATAATACCGCCAGTATATTTATTTTCAGAGTCTACTCTAACGTAATTATAATTATCAATTATTAATTCTGAATCATTTATGTCATTTGTTACGCGAGTTTCAGTTAAACAAACTACTAATGGTTTCCTATTTATTATTAATTCTTCAATCTCATCTTTATGTRCTAAAAAACTTTGAGCGTTTAAATGTATTAACAATTCACATTGCTCTAATTGCTAACTATTTTCTTCAGATCTTTTTTTATAACTCTCAGCTAACTTAATGTATATTGGACACTTTTTGTCATACGCGTTATGTTTGTCGTCATTAATTGAATTTTTGTTTTTCTTTTTCTTGTTGTTATTAAGCGCACAGTTCGTACATTTCAAATTAGTCGATTGGCATCCTTTACTGCTATGTGCACCTCCACATTTACCGCACGTGATCTCTCTCTGACACTCATTCGCGTAGTGGTTAAAACCACAACACTTAAAGCATCGAATAAGATTGACATGCTCAATTACTTTACATTGTTTCCACCCTAGGGAAACCTTTTCCATATGCAATAAAATCTTTTGCAACTCCGAATTGACTTCAACAATTACATTAAAATCTTTCTTTTTATCATTAACAATTCGTTTAACAATTTTCATTTCAATTTTCTCGCAACAATCAGTCAAATCATTTTGTTGAATTATGTCAGTCACAAGCTGTTTGTCCGTCAGAGTCGCTTCGTCATTGTCAATATAAATAACACAGCCACACAAAAAAAAATTGACTTCCAGGCCCAGAGGTCAGACCATGTTTTTTATATGTTTTTTGGGTCGCTGAATAAGAATCTGAAGTCCATTTAACCCTATCACCTCACCATTTTTCATAACCTCAAAAAACTAATGTTCTTACACAAAAAAATCGAATTTTGGGTCCTGATCTCAGACTACGTTTTTTATATGTTTTTGGGGTCGCTGAGAAAGAATTCCAAGTCCATTTAACCCTATGACTTGACCATTTTTTATAACCTTAAAAAAACCGATATTTTCACACAAAAAAATTGACTTTTGGGCCCAGACATCAGAGCATGTTTTTTATATGTTTTTCGGGTCGCTAAAAAAGAATCAAAAGTCCATATAACCCTTCAATATCACCATTTTTCATAACTTAAAAGAAACCGATAAGTCTATTCAACTCATGCTTACTATTTTTTTTCTCATAACCTCCAAAAACCCGATATTCTTTGCATTTTAACATAGTGAGCTTATAATAAGTGAGCTTATAATAAGAGCTTATAATAAGTGAGCTTATAATAAGAGCATTTAGAGCTTTAGGAGCTTGTACTTTGAATTGATTACCAATTTTATCAACAACCTTTTTTTGCAATTTATCTTTATCATTTACGTTTTTAAATTTAATAACAACCGTTCCATTGTTTTTCTCTTTAATGCTCTTGACTCCGACTCCAAGCTCCTTAATGCTGATACCGGCCTTAACGCTGTTTAAGTTTACATTTTTGTTGATATTACCCTGCATGGTAACATCAGTATTTACCGACTTAACGACTAAAACCGCCTCAGCCTTTTTCTTTTGCACGACGTTCGCATAGGATACGCTTGTACAATTACCACTGTCAATTTGATCATTATTACCGCTTTTTCTCAACAACGTATTTTCGCTTGCCAATTTCTTAATCATTTGTTTCAATGAAACAACCTCGTTATTACTTTCAATAATCTGGTTTTGCAACGCGTCAATCTTTTTAATTAAAGGACGAACCTCGGCGCTAATACACGTTTGAATCAGTTGACGCAATTTTTCCCCGTCCCTGGCGTTTTGATCGCGCAGGTCCTCGTCCTCGCGCATCCTCTTGAGTGGGTTGTGCGCACCGTCATCGTTTGTCATCTGTTCACATGTTCCATGCGGCTCTTCCCGATCCTTGCTAAAATGCTCGTCGTCATCCATTTCCATCTCCGATTGTTTGAGGAAGATGATTGCAAACTCGCCCCTGCACAGGACAAGCTCGTCCCTAGAGTTTTTTATTTTATGAGGTCGTGTGCATCCAGGGTGGTATGCCCTTTTACACACACCACAGTAATGCACTACTGTTACTATCTCTTTTTTGCACTTGTAACAGTCGTATTGTTTCTTAACCATTTCATTTGACATTGTTTATTAGTTGGGTGAACAGCAGCAGCTTTTCCTCCCTAAGACGGAGAGTGTCTGTGGCTCCCTTGTTACGCGTCTTCGGCATAACGGTTTGAAAACATAACCTACGCCGTTCAACACCAGCACTATTTTCACTTGTCAGTGTACCCAAATTTCTTTATACAAACTTTCAACAACGAAAAAACATCACTATAACGTTAAAGAACAACTTGTAAACTTTTATTGGTTTTTTAAACTTAATTCTCCACTCAAAAAATCTCGTCAAACTCGGAGCTACGTGTAGCAC
>JANQDE010000595.1:23549-39295 GCA_037157785.1 Cephalotes varians | reverse complement strand
AGAGAGAGAGAGAGAGAGAGAGAGAGAGAGAGAGAGAGAGAGAGAGAGAGAGAGAGAGAGAGAGAGAGAGAGAGAGAGAGAGAGAGAGAGAGAGACACTTATGTGATTTTGCGCACAACGTTGGTCAACGGATTATACTGAACGTGATCGTGTATGATAAGACAATATGCGGTGGTATTCATCGGCACATTTTCCTAACATTCAAATTCCAACCTCACATCCACAGTTGCGCCTTTAACAGATTCGTTTTGTCGAGCACAATCGATAAATACAAACGGACCAAAACGTAAAAAAGTCGTAAGACTTAGATCGAGATATTCATATCCTTTGCAGAAACGTGCGTACTTGTTGTACAGAATCGACTATTTGTTTTTATCGAAATCCAAATTCATGTCATCGTACGGATAACATTCCGAGTTCAGATAGAGCTTCACGTTATTTAATTTATAGTGATCGAATCGATTCGTATCTTTGGACATGATGTTTTTCCGACCAGCTTGCAAAGTGAAGATTACGTATCGCGGTTTCTTCAGCTGAGTAGCGGTCTTGATGGATCACGAATGTTTGGTTGTGCGTTGCAATAGCAGAAACTCGTACAGATCCCACGAACGAAAACTCATGTTGAGATATCGCCCGCTTTCTAAAGCACGCAGCATCGGCAGTTTATTTATCTCATTCAATGACAAATACGACATTTGCCATTGTATCTTGACTATATCAATCGTGGGTTTCAGTTCAGAATTTCCGATCAGACAATTGTTGTTGTTGCGCGATCGTATCAAAATCAATTCGTGACGAGCGTTGATCACCACGCATCTGTAATCCTCGCAAAATCCTAATAACATATAAAGCGGTACACGAAAGTTAAAATATCCATTCGCATCAGTATGCGCATCCCATTCAACATTTCTCAGAATCACGCTTCTATTGAATGATATCGTTACGTAGTTTTTTTAGCGTGCTTGTTATTCTCACGTTTCTGTTACGATCGATCTCCACACCATCAAGTTTGTATCGAATCTCGTCGAACGCAACGCAATTATTTCCCAATATCACACTAGATCCCGCTTCTTTGTTTATTGTTAATTTTCCTTCAATGTACAGAAAACTTTCACACGACAATGTATACAGATTCTATTGTTGTATAGGTATTCTTATCTCATCGCTGTGTCCAAACGTTGTGTTGGCGAACGGATTGTATATGTGAATCTCGAGCTTGACGATGCGATCGTCGAAGATTAGATCGTTTCTGATGTTGAGAATGTCATTGTTTAGATGTTTCGCACCGTGAATCCCAAAGATTAAAAAAATTAAACGTTCGATGAGTTGAGCTTCTTTTTCTTCGTGTCTGATGACTTGATATTACAAAACATTGTCGATGTTATTGGTCTCGTAAATATTTCGTTTTCTCGCGTGTGCTCCGAGTCATTCAGCACGAGCATCTCACGCGCTCACATTATTGTTGTCGCCGTCATACGTGTAATTTGACGGTGATTTCTTCTCCTCGAAAGTCGAACAATCGTCCGTCCTAGTCAACAATGCATAGGTCCGTAACGCTCCGGTGATGATCGGCAGGTAAATGATCTGCATCGGTCTTTCTTATATCCCGGTGGCACTCTCGGTGAAAATTCGTGTGCACACGGTTGTTGCTATGCGTGCCCGCGGTCACGATACACTCTATACCAGTGCTCGGAATTAAATGCACATTTCAGCCCGATTTCCGAGGCGCAGCCCCACCGTCCTCCCACTACCGCTCGTAGCTCGACGGCTGAGCCGCCGATCACTCACGTGACGCTGTGCTTCAGGAGCGTCGCGATAAGAAATGCTGGAACCGTACCTTTCGACAAATTATCATTAAAATATTTCCTTCCTACATAATTTTTATTTTTATAACCAAATTCAATTTTCTATTATTAACATRTTATACATATTCTACGATACATTGTAGAATATGTATAATACACAATTATACAATAATATAATTAATAATTACAACACGATAGTTACAATGTGAACAATAGCTTTCCACATCACCTTCGAGATACTATTATAGATGCGTTTTTTTTAAGTGGTTTCCCCAGGACGCCTATTCCACTAAAAAATAACGAAGAAGTTGATCAAATATGTGGCTTGACAGGAAAACAACATTCTCTAATGTTAAACATTTATAAAAACAAACGAGGAAGAAACAATTAATTTTCTTGAAAATATTAATTTGATTTTCTAGATCGTTTGCGCGATTCTACTAGGGATGACATATCCACAGAAATATTAGAAAAAGAAGTTCGCATCAGCGAGGATAATGATGTGTCGTTTAAACAAGAACGTTTTTCCGTTTTTGTAAATTTCATTTTTGAGAAAGAACATTCCTATAAATACGTGGACCCAAACATAGAGAAAATTCGAAGACCGAAATTTCTGAGACGTGGATAACRCAATGCATCTAAAATTTTGAAAAAATCAACCCCATTTTCTAGCCATGTTTTCAAAGATAAATCACATTGCAAATCGCAAAGTTCTTCCTGAAATTCTAAGCTTTGTTCCTCGATTTGCACAGTGAGAGGATTCTCAAAGAGTATTAAATCTTTTCTTAGTGTTTCGAAATCACTGAAACGCGTATCGAATTGATCTATTAAGGATTACGTTGAGTTGTTTTTTAAAATTACAATTTGTATCGTGTTCTTCAAAGAGAATCTGGCAAGAGGGAAAGAAATGAAGAACATTATTTTCTAAATGACTTTTAAATAGCAYTAGCTTTCTACGAAAAGAATCGACATGACTAACGAGTTGGGAAATGGTTTGGTTAGTCTYCTGCARCTTTAAATTTAAAGTATTCAAATGATTTGTCATGTCAGTTACTATAGCAAGCTCGCAAAGTGAGCCTAAATCTTCGAAGAAAAATTTAAATTCCTCAAATTTTGCAGGAAAATTTTCTTGCAAGAAAAGGAAAAYYTCTTTTCTTATTGCAAAAAACTTTTCTAAACATTTTCCTGCGCTCAGCCACCGAACTTCACAATACAAGGGCACATCTTTATAAAGTGCGTTATGCTCCTCAAGAAAGTGTTGAAACTTCCGATGAGAAAGGAATTTATGACCGCCTTTAATCGTGTTAATAATTTTTGTAACAATTTGCACTGCGGTGCATAATTTCACAACTTTCCCACATAACGCTTCTTGATGTATGATACAATGAATAACAGGGGAATAACACTTTCAAACTTCGCTGCTTCAATTGACCGAAAAATCCATTTTTCGAACCTATCATTGCCTTTGCGCCATCAGTTACGATAGCCGAATATTTTGTAAAATCTATATCAAATTTCTGAAGAGTTTGATTAACAGCTTCGAAAATATCAATTCCCGTTGTCGTATTATGTAATGGGACTAAATCTGAGAGCTCCTTGATACTTGTATGTGAGAAATCGTTTTGCACGATTCGAGCAAAAATACTCAATTGATTCACATGTCGATTATCGGTGCTCTCATCAAGACATAATGAAAAAAAAGAGCAAGATGCTAATAAAGATTTTAATTTTTTTTTTAAAGAAGAAGCAATGTCATCGATTTTTGACTTGACAGTTTTGTCACTTAATGGAATGCTAGCAGCTTCTTCAAGAGTCAACGAATTTCCAAAAGACTTTACAGCTGCGATGATGCATTCCTTTATAAATTTTCCTTCAGAAAACGATTTGGAATTTTTTGCTATTAAATTTGAAATTGCATACGACGCTGTAAGAGCGTCAAGCGCGTTAAGAGCTTTTTCTGAAGGTGTAGCATTATCAACATGAGAACTTGAACTATAACCTTCTTGATAAGTTAATTTTAATCTTTCAATTATATCAGATTTCTCCTTGTCCACGTATATTGAATAATTTTTTGAATGTTTAATATTGTAATGTTTATGAAGAACATACTTTTTAACAACAGAGGGTTGATAATCACACAGAAGACAAGTGGTTTTATTATGAATAGATGCAAAAAAATTTCTTCCCATACCTTGTCAAAAGATTGCACGCATCCATCCAGCCATTAGATAGATAGATAATATTTATTTGATTCCTCTTAGAGTTACAATTTCTTATACACAAAGGTCTTACAACTACCTAAACTAAACCCTAAACTAAACCCAGTACACACACACACACACACACACATTCGCTTTAATCCTACTCTACGCGGACCTCCCCTTCCGGCAGACATCTCTACTCGACTTTTCAGCCAGGGGTTCTCATACTCTCTTCATTCATACTTACGTAGTTTTTTCCATACATCCATTCCCATCTCCCCCATTCACTTCCCCTCCCCTATATTCCTCCAGCCTTCTTAAYCACTCTTCTCCCTCTCCCTCCTCTCCCAAAACCACCTCGATCATGTTTTCCCAGTTCCCTTCCGCCCTCCATATCCCACAATCCTCCCACACGTGCCTCCAACCCTCCTGCCCCAAGCCACACATTCTACATCTCCTTTCATTCTCCCCTTCCCAGTATGTCCCCTCCCTCATCTCGTTCCCCAGCCTAAACCTAGCCACCCTCTGCTCTCTCCTCACCCCTTCCTTTAGATACCCCGGTACCCCGTCCTTCTTGATCCTCCTGTACCACTTATTGTATTTCGACTTCTCAATTCTCCTCCACCTCTCCGCTCTCTGCATCCTCCCTTCCTTCTCTATCAACACCTGAGCTCTCCATTCTCCTGTCTCCCTTCTTTTTCTCAACTCTGCTAACCTTACTCCTCTCTCTTCGTAATACCTTATCCTGTCGATTTCCCACTCTGATAAACCCTCCCCACTCCCCTCTCTATCCCTGATCTCTTTCAAACACAACCTTGCTATCTCGCTGCCCTCCCCTCTTTCCAATCTTTTCTCAAATCTCCAGACTCTTTGCCCCGCCCTTCCCCTCAATAAATCCCTCTGGACCTCCTTCCTCATCATATACCCCGGCGTCCTCCAATCCATCCCCAGTAACCACCTTATATACCTTTTCTGCAACCTTTCCACACTATCCCATTCCCTCCACCCCCAAATCTCCACCCCATACCCAACCACTGACCACTAAGGCGTCGAATAACCACAACCTTCTACACCAATCCACTGAACCTCCTCTTCCCAATCCCCCACACTTGATCCCTAATCGCCGCTCCTTTTCTCACTCTGTCTTTTATTTGCGCCTTCCTCCCCCCGTTTCTCTGGAACACATACCCTAAATATTTGAACTCCCTCACCTCCTCCAGCCTCTCCCCCTTCCACCACCACTCTAACTTTTTCTCTCTTCCTCCTCCCCTCCTAAACCTCATCATTTTTTATTTATTCACGTTGACTTCCAAACCCTTCTCCGACAAATATTTCTCCATCCCTCTCATCATTCCCCTCATTCYTTCCTCTTCCTCCGCTAGCAATACTACATCTTCTGCATAAGCCAATACGAAAACCCTTCTCCCTCCTACCCTTTACCCCCCCCCCAACTGTTCCTACACAGATAATCCTCCATATCCGCCGTCAACAGATTGAACAGATATGGGCTCAATGGGCAACCCTGCTTCACCTCCCTACCTGTCCAAAATTCATTCCCCAGTTCCCCCCCGGCTCACACTCTATTCTTCGTCTCCCTATATAAATCCCCACATCTTTCCACTAATTTCTCTCTTATCCCTCTCTCTCTCATCGCTTCTAACAGAGTCTCCCCATTCACCATGTCGAAAGTCGCCCTCAGATTTATAAATAGCGCTATTACACCTCCCCCCTTCCTGCTCAAATTTCTACTAACCAGGTAATTTACCACGTAGATGCTATCCATCGACCCTCTTCCTCTCCTGAACCCCGTCTGGCTCTCCGGAATTAATTTCTTTCCCTCCACCTCCTCCCTCAGCCTCTCCGCTAGCACCTCCGCATACACCTTATATAATGACCCGGCCAATGTCACTCCTCTGTACTCCTCTATCTTATTGCCCTCTCCTTTTTTCAGCACCGGCACCACTATCCCTTCGTTCCATTCCTCAATCCACCCTTCTCCTGCCCAAATCCTCCTACATATGTTCCACATCCAATCCTGCATATTCTTTCCTCCAAACTTCCACACCTCTGCTGGTATACCATCCCCCCCTGCCGCCTTCCCTGCCCTCAACTTTCCAATCGCCCTTACAATTTCCTCTCTTCTTATATCCCCCTCTTCCTTTCCCCTTATTCCCCTTTCTCCTCTCATCACTTTCCAATCCACTTCCCCTAATTGCTTCTTGAAATAATTCTCCCATTCCCCTATCCCAATCCCGCTCCCCTCTCTTCTCTTCTTTCCTTATTCACCACCTCCCATACCTGCCCCACCGTTTTCGCTTTTTTAACCATTTCTTCCCAAGCTCTATTTTCCTCCTCCTTTTTCTTATCACACAGCACTTTATATCCTTTCTTCCTTTCTTTGTACACGTCTTTACACCCCCTCCCCTCTCTCCATCTTCTTAATTCCCTTCTTACCTTCGACTTTTCTTTCTTATATTCTTCATCCCACCAGCCCCTTTTCCCATTCCCTACTCTCCTTACCTCTCCCTCCTCTAACACATTTCTTATTCTCTTTTTCATATTTTCCATTCCTCCTCTATTCCCCTTTCCTCATCCCTCATCTCCTTCTGCATCTCCTCCATCCATTTTCTTTTCTCTTCTTCGGACCATGTTATCCTTTTTATTCCACCTTTCCTTCCTCCCCCCTTCCTACTCCCATTCCTCATCCTCTTTCTATCCTTGATCCAGATCACCACCGGATGATGATCCGAATCCACTTGATCTCCTACTTCCATCTTCTCCACGTATTCCTTCGTTCTTACTTCCCCTAACACATAATCAATCACTGACTCCCCTCTTCCCCCCGTGTAAATCCATTCCCCCTCCTCGTC
Source organism: Cephalotes varians (assembly GCA_037157785.1). Classification (NCBI taxonomy): domain Eukaryota; kingdom Metazoa; phylum Arthropoda; class Insecta; order Hymenoptera; family Formicidae; genus Cephalotes; species Cephalotes varians. The sequence continues at coordinate 32,419 of JANQDE010000595.1, read as the reverse complement.
TCCTTTTATGTCCCCGTTCCATTATTATCCAACCCAGTTCTTTAATCCTCTCTAGCAATAATCTTCCCTCTGTGTTCACTTTTTTATCCTTTGACCTTCTTCTCCCCTCCTCCTCTTCTTCCCCCCTCACCTCTCCACCCTTTTCCCCGGTCCTTGCGTTAAAATCCCCTCCCATTATTGTCCTCACTTTTTTTTTCTTCCCCTCCATCCACTCTCTTATCTCTTCTTATTTTCCTTCTATCCCCCCGTTTATATACACCCCCACGATCCTTCACCAATTACCACCTATCCTCACTCTTCTCACCATTATCCCGTCCCTTCCTTCCCATCCGTTCTCCTCCCTTAACTCCAGCTCCCTCTTTACTCCTAACAACATCCCTCCCATAACCCTACCCTTTCTATTCTTCCTTTCCGCCCACGTACAGTGGTATCTCCCACCTGCAATTTTTCGGCAGCTTCCCTACAATTCCCATCCATCCTTTTTGTCCACCCAAGTTTCCGTTAGGATCACTACATCCCACTTCCTCAGTCCCCACCAAAAATTCTTATCCTTACCTTTGAACCCCGCAACGTTCCAGAACGCCACCTTCACACTTTCCTCTTTCTTTTCCTCCACCTCACCCTTGTCACTTTCATCCCCTCCCTCCTTTCCTACCCGTATCTTCCCCCTCCCCACCCGTCCCTTCCCTCGCCTCCTTTCCCTGATCTCTTCTTCCTACTATTTTATTAGCCAAGGTCCCCTTTTCCTCGTCCCATCTTCACCAGACCCTCTATCTTTATCCTATCAACCTCCACCTATACGTTCTTTCCTTTCCTTCTCCCGTTGCAATCACTCCTAATCTCCTCCTCACCTCCCTCTCCTTCCACGAGGTCCTCCTCGATTCAAATTTTCTTCCCCTTTAATTTCTTTTTTTTATCCCACACCTGCCTCTTATCCTTCTCCCTTTCCAGCCTTACCCACACCATTTCTCCTTTATCCTCCCTTCCTGTACTTATCCTCCTCATTTCCCCTATCTTTACTTCCGCGTCTATCTCCTTCAACAGCTTTTCAACACCCCACCTCCAGTCATTTTTTTCCCTTGGAACTCCTTTTATTATTATATTCCTCCTTCATCTTTCTTCCCTCTCTTTTCCCTCTATGCTTTTCTCCAACATTCTCAACCTTCCTTCCTATTTGTTCTCTACCTCTACTTCTCTTTTCTCCTCCTTATTCTTTTTCTTTCTCAGCTCCCCCTCCTCCATCCTTTTCTCCAATTCGCTCATCCTTTCCTTCATTCTTTCCTCTTCCATCCTCAGCATTTCTTCCCTCCTCTTCCACTCCTCCACGTCCTTCTCCATTTTTTTAACTTTCCCCATATAAATCCTCATCTCCTCCCTTGTCCTTTCTAATTCCTCCCATATCTCCCCCTTTCCCTCCTCCACCTTGCCTCCTTTACATCCCTCCTCTCTTTTACCTTCTTTTTATCTCGGTGATCTCGTCGTCTTCCTGCTCTTCGCGAATAACCATTCCCCCTCACCTTCTTTCCCCCCATCACCATCCCTCTTCCTCTTCATCCATAGATCCAATTAAGAGGCAGAGCGCTCATTTCCCGATCTCTCTCTTCTCCCCTCCAATCCTCTTACTTTCTTCTCTATCCCGTTTCCGCCTTCCTCCGCCATTTTTTCTCCTCACTACTGCCTTAAGGCCTAAGCCTTCCCCGCCTTAATGAATTCCCCAGAAATTCCCTAGGGCTCTGCACTCTCTGCCCCTTTTGCACTCTCTACACCTTCTGTTCACCCCCCTTCTTTTTCCCTTTTCCCAACCTAACCTCCCCGTCACCCTTAACCTTCTTTTTCGCCCTCCTCCAGCCACCCGCGTCTCCCCCTATCACTTCCTCACCACCAAACACTCCTCCACTCTCTCACACACACTACACACTCTCTCACCATTGGCTAACTCCTATTACAATATCAAATGTACTCTCTATACTCTCAATCTCAACTCACTATCTCATTGCCGGAAGCGGAAGTCGCATCCAGCCATTATTTAAATGAATTCAGTGGCAGGATTATACCAAAATAAATAAGGAATAATATTCACAAGTACACTATTACACTTTGCTCTATTAATAAACACTAGTTCTCTTCTCTTAGTATTATCACATATAGCGCTTTTACACGTAGCATTATCAAATGTAGCACTATCACACGTAACACTATCACTATTACACAAATAGCACTTTCTTTTTAAAATACGGATCTTCAAAACTCTTTATAATCTCGCACGAGACCTTTAGTACACACGGTTCGCTGGTAAGAAACCGTTAAGAAACAGCGAAGGAGGTAAACAATTGCAACGCGCCAGCAGGAGTAGGCGTCTATACCTGCTCTATACGGATAATGTTTACATTGAGAATGCCATTTAATCGGCGTGTCTGATTCATGCTATTTTTGCGATCGGAATATACGCGTCGACGAGAATCCCAGTAGCGATCCTATGTTGTTGGGCTTGGTAAAGTTTATTCTATAGGCGTATTTGATCTCGCTCTTTATCGTATTATAATTAACGCAAAGCACTATCGGATACACTTCTTCGTGATCGTCATTACCATTATTCGCATGCTTAATATCGCCGCATTTTTCATCACCATTGCATCGCGATCGTTTGTGCAAAACGGCGCGTTTTAAAAACTCTTTTGTGACCTATAATTCGTACGATTTTTCGGGAATCGTAATTTTCGTCTTTGCCAAAGTAGAATTTATTATTCGAGGAATTTACGTTCGATTCGTGTGATAAGTTTCAAAGAGCATCAGACCAAGCTCGTAATTATCATCGTTCAAATCTATAGCCGGAGAATAGTTTATCACAAGAATGCTGCTCTTGCCGGTCAGTGTAAGTGTCAACATGATGAAAAAACCGCTCAATGAGTACTGTATCTTCACAGCTGCGCGTCAAGCTTTAAATTCGCATGCATCGACCGTTCGGAGAAACTGTAGGCACATCTGTTTAAACAGATGTTTTGATCGTAGGTTTGATAGGACATTCGATTGTATTCTATCGTCGTAACACTGTTTCTGAAATATTGCACCAGTTCTTTAGGCGATCGAAAATTACCAAAACTGGCAAAATATATCACGCGATTATTTCTCTTTGCATGTGTTACCCAATGAGTACCGGGACCCACCGCGTCGTCCAGATTTACGATACCGCTTTTGTTTCGATGTGCACCGCTTATCGGTAACGCATCACGCATAAAAACACCGCTAAAGTACGGTATACACATGCGTTTTGCCAGTTGATCCAATTATATATTCGTTGTTATATCTGCGGAAATTTTTAATGCCTTTTCGACATTTTCTTTTTTTTTCGATATTATGCCCTGTTCACATTTATATGGGCCGAGATATAGTCCTTTTCCATATTTGTACGAAGCAAGATACAATCCGCGACCTCCCATCGCGCGATTATGACACTGCAACTCCTCGAACGTCGTGCAGCTTTGCTGTAGCTGACCGCCTTTGTCACGCCAGCCGTTTCACCGATTAATGATCCGAGCGCGTCCAACATTAGCAAAATCGACAATACACCACAGCGTTTCCCTATCGGAAGTATCCGTTTCTTCGCCGTATTTTTCTTCGTCCTTATCTTCGTCTTCGTCTTCATACCCATACCGATCTTTATCTTGGCTTTTATCGCTGCACAGACAGCTGTAGTTGTGGCTCTCTCACTCAAGATGGAATCTCTCGCGACGATGTGTTTTCGCACTTTCTCGACGAGTATCCTGTCCGCCACGTGTTTCTCGATGAGATCGTTACTCCGAGCATACGCTATGTCGTGCTCGTGGCACGCCGCTCAATGAATTTATGCCTGGATTACTTCTGGCTAATCTTTCTTTCATCCAAGTACCTGAGCTACAAAACTGACAGAAGAGGATACGTAATTAGAAAGGAAGCGTTAATCACACTGTTTAACAGCGCGTTAATCACACTGTTCAACAGACCGTCGCTACCACCTTTTATTAATTTGCAAAGCGTTGTTGCAACAGCTGATATTCGTGATAAACTTTAATCAACGGTAGACCGTCGATGTGCGTTCGTTATCACGATCGATTGTAATGTTCGTAACAGCGGTGATAAGTCTGAACTTCCAAATCCGATTTTATGTGTTTCGGAAGCTTACTCCACAAATAATGAACGTAATCACTGCACACTCATAGCAGAACGGCTTTCGGCACAAATTGTAACTGCTTAGCGCTCAAATCGCAGATATCGGAAGGACTTGATAGCATGTTAAACATTTTTTTCTGAACGATTCACGACTTTGCGCACCTATAAATAGGCGTATAGAGGGTGCAGATTCCGCCCTCTACCTAAGAGTTTGAAAATGAAATTTGTGCGGCAACCGTTGACGATACGCATTATGAATTGCGACGATAGATTGCGGTTATTGAGGAATAACGCGGAGAAACGCAAGTACGGTGCGATGCTACCGATTACTATACGCACGATCATCTGCGGCCCTTTGAATTGCGGTAAAATCGGCTACTTTACGTTCTCCAATAACAGCGACGTCATCCTGCCGAGCAAGACGTCTAAACTCAATTTTCGTTTTCGATGACGTGGCGTGCGATAAGCAAGATGCGGTGAGAGAGTACTTCTCACTGAATCGACTGCTTTTATCTCTGTCAGACGTACACTGTAAAAAATTTTCATGTAAAATTACAACAATTATAGTAGGTAATTTTGAGACCCACTATTAAAGGTTGCGACCGTTCTCGCGAGCACGGGCAATCTTCACCGCGCGTCCGCGACTTATTTCCGTGGTTCTCAACCGCAAACGTAACAGGAACGCCGAATTAAACTTCTGCACACGAGATCCTTTACTAAATGGGCGCCAGGTACGAGGGAGCGTACCACTCTTATCACGATTACCTGAATTCGCGTAAATCTTGTCCTACTCGCGAAAAGTCGACGGATGTCGGTATCGCAAATGGCCGGCGGTTCTGCCTCGAAGGAGGCTCAGGGCGCGGTTCGCACGAGCGGAGGAAGGAAGATGGTGAGAAAGGTTGACGTAATAAAAAAGGCACAATTAAACAATGAGTAAATAATAACTGTATTTGCGATGATCAAGGTCAACAACTGACAATACCAGAGCGCGTTCGCCGGTCGGTCATTAACAGTCATTATGATTTCGCGACCCGTGCCCAAGATTCCTACTTCGATCTCTTAGGTTTTTGTATAACGTGGCCCTAAGGACTAAGGTCGTCCTGACTCGACAACGCAATTGCCGAAAATCTTATGCAGTGGGAACGTGAATCTCGCATTCGTGATCTCAAATTTTACAGCGCCAGACGGCGTACGCGAGTGCGAACAGGAGGGTCAAACCTTCCTCAACTCAATACACGCAATTATGGGCAATAAGGGAAAATTACAATAAACGAAGAAAGAAAGACGAAAGACAGAAGAGACGGCACGCGTTGACTCGGCTGTGGACGGGCGAGCTTAATTCTAATCCCAAACCCGAAATACGTAAAAGATACCCCGCCGGGTGGACCATGCGACCGGACGCGAAATCTCTACTTGCCACGTCCGTGGCTCCGATAGTGCGGACTCTTAAGCGCGAAATAGACGGCTCACGATCCGCCCGRCAAAGGGCAATCGGTGGCCGCATATAGACAGGTTCGCCTCACCGATGGTAAGCCTTTCCCACTCTTCCCACTCGTAATCAGGCTACAAGAGTTCGTAACTCGATTCTCGGAACGGATCTTTTCGAGTCCCACATGTTGGGCGCCAAAATTTGCGACCGTACTCACGAGCAATCCTCACCGCGCGTCTGTGACTTATCTCCGCGATTCTCAGTCGTTCACTATAACGAAAACGCCGAATTATGACACTACGCTCAAATTATGACACTCTTACTGCTTGACCAAATGGGCGAAAGATAGCCCCACCGGGCGGACCACGCGACCGAACGCGAAATCCCGACATGCCATGTCCGTGGCCCCGAATACGGATTCTTAGAATGCTAAAGAAACGGTTCACAGTCCACCCGGCAAAGGGCAATCGGTGGCCGCACATGAATATGATCGCCTCACCGACCGGTCCTCGGGCCGTTCGGTTCCTCGTTGGCGGTCCCGATATTGGCCTTCAACAATCTTAGTTTTTGGCACCCCGGGCCCTCGGCACTCTCGGAACAATGTGCGCAGGGATTTTTCGCTGTCCCGTCCGGGCACTTCGCGTTTTAACAGCCGCAGTACGAGTGCCGGCCGGTGTGCCCACGGGAAACACGCAGGCATTGCCGCCCCCTCTAAAGGAGTGTCGTATCCTTCCGGTATTGGCCGGGTCTTTTCTCGCGCGTCGCTGACTAATAGCGCGTTGCCGCGGTCCTCGCGGATCCTGTGATTCCGGCGCTAAATTTGAGTCTCGGCAGGAGCGTCTTGCAGTGTTCTGGCCTCTTTCCGGCGTTTTCCCAACCGTCGCATGGCCGTCACGGACCCTAGCTCCTCCAGAGCGCTCCTCCTAGCCCCGTGAACGCTCTCGACTAGTTATTCACCTCTCGGGAGGCTTATCCCTGCAAGAGTATAGTGGCGACAATTTCGAGCTCATACGAGAAATGTAATAAATATAGAAAGGCTACGATTTGCGTGCTCCCTCGGCGATCCGGGCCAACAGCTCTCTGGTAGTTGTGCTGCTCCTCTTCTTGGTCTGGTGGAGGCGACGCAAAATATACAAAGTAATTGTTCGGGTCACCAATCGTTTAAATCTATACGCTTTGCAAAATTAGCTGATAAAAGTAATACAAAAATGTAAGAAAACGGTAGCGCTAGAATCGGCAGCGCTCGCAATACGCTCGTAATACGTCCGTCCCAGTTCGGGAGAGCGAAGAATCCGGAGTGCCTCGTTGTCATGTCGTGAATTCTATGTGACGGATGTCTTAAAAATGTCACGTTACAAGGTGTATATTTACATATAAAAGTAAAGTTACAAGTTAAAAATAAAATTATTTTTTTAATAATAATTAAACAGTTTGCAAAAGTAAATTTATAATAAAAGTTAAATTCACAAAAATATTTATGTAATAATATTTTTTGCATTTTTATTAGTACAAATCCAAACATTAAATTACAAGAAAGTGTAAATTCACAAAAATATTACGTAATAATAATTCGTATTCTTGTATTAATTTAAATTAAAAAATTAAAATTAAAAATTTACAATTATAAAGTGTAATTTTTTAAATTTGTTTGTAATATATTCTACATATTTGTAGTATTACATTTTAAATAGTTAAATTTACACTCTACTTAAATAATAAGATGTACTATAATAATCGTATCATTTTATCATAACATCATTATTTTGTTTACAAAATTAGTTTAAATTAAATAAGCAAAAAACAATTGCATATAAAATAATGTATATTATATGTTATACTATAATTATGCAATTGTTATGGAATGTTCTGTAAATAAATTTTGATTTGCAAAAGGAGGGGTGTCAATAAGGCCGTTTTTTGGACCACGTCAGAATCGCTCCAAACTGTGGTATTTTCTTCCTACCGATGTAGCTCACAACCTCCTAGAACCGTTTGCTGTCCGAGCAATTAGAGTCTGAGAACGGGCAACTTGAAATCTCAAAAATCAATGGAGTTTTTCACATGGTGGTAGTGCCGGTCTCATTTCAGCATRTCATTGTTGASCTTCYATCAYCATATTTTCTCAAAAACTACTAGAGTATTTGCTGCTTTAAATACGAAAGGAAGCTCATCAGACCTTCATGCATTCAAGATAGAATCAAGCCTGGTATTTTGAACGGATTGCCATATTACTGAACAATCATGCAATAGCATCCCTTGCGATGAATTGGACGATAYTACTATAAGCCCAAACTTGATTTTAAGGAATAACATCATTTTGCGAATGCAATGTATATGACCAGAGATTGAAGCAAGAACGGAATCGAATTGATCTTTCTTCAACCCAGTCAGATTATAATAATCGTCATCAGTAAGTGCAGGTGGATAATCAAAATCGAGTCCTTTCCGAGAAGCAACCGAACGCAAGTTTTCTAACAAACCACAAAGAGTTTTATCATTTAGAATCGAATAGTTTGACTTTACTTCGATATCATTTGTTGCTGTTTTACTGAGAAAACCATTTTCCAAGTGTCTTCTACAACATCGAGTATCTGGCGGAATAATTATACCTCTGTCTATGAATATTTGTGTTCTCGCCATAGGAGAAATACGAGTCAGTTTCTTAGCCTTCTTATATACGATGCATCTCGCCCCGGATACTCTGCAGCCCTGGATGCTGACTCTTATTTTCACCGAAGAAGGGATGTTGCTTGATTCTGAGATGTTGGAGCACTGAGGAGTATCAGTTGTAGCAACAGATTCAGTACTGATAGTACTTAAAGTGCTGCTCGTACGATAACTCATAATGCGATCGGATAATGGATATTAACGTAATAGTAACAAGAAAATGGTAATGAGCGATAAAAAGTAGTGAAAACGAGAAACTAAGCTACTGAAGAAGATCAGCGCGCAATACTGTTTATGCTCTGAAAATGCGCTGATYGTTGATAAAGACGATTCATTTAAACATAAGTGCGATGAGAATAATGTGGTGACAGTTCACCTACAATGCTTTCAGTTCAAGAACGCGCTAAAAAGACAACTGTGTATCCAAGTCGATGTTGAATYTGTTGAGAAGAACGAATGCCGGGAAGAAAAACAAAAGAACAAAGCTACTGGAAGTGTGGATAGTGCACTGTTCTCGTTTTGGGAATGCATGAATTGTTAATTAAAATGGAACGATTGATTATTTGTTGTACATACTGTGCAGCAGAACAAAATAACCTGAATGATACCAATGCTCCGCGAAGCTGAG
>JANQDE010000594.1:29241-50146 GCA_037157785.1 Cephalotes varians | reverse complement strand
CACTCTCATACGTACATATGATGCGTATTAACTTACACTGTAGAATCCTCTAATTGAAGAGATTCCAACATTTCATCACTTGTGAAATATCTTCTGATTAGCTTCAATTAAAATTTTAATTTTGCTCTTGTCGAGTGTACTGTCAATTGCTATATATGTAAATATAAGATATATGTGTGTTTTGTGTGTGTATGCGTGTGCGAGTGTGTACTATTTAATAMATTTATCTAGATATGTAGTATATTCGAATCAAAGCTTTCAGAATCTGTTTTACAAATTACGGTACGATGATTTTTAATGAACTTATAAGCAATCGAAGTCAGAATCCTTGTTTGACTTAACTTGCGAATAACTTAAGAATGAAAAATAATAGGACTATTTGTAAAAAACGATTTTGTAGGGAAAGCTTCGAGCTTTCACAATAGACAGTCAAAAATTTTATGAAATTTAATTTGGGCACGTTACAAATCAACAAAGTGAGAAGAAAATTTTCCATCTTTTTCAACTCATAATTTTCTGTAAAAATTATCAAACTCACGTAAATTCAAAAAATATAATAAGCTTTTGAAAGTAGAGATTTCAAACTTTAAAATTCTTTTTTTTTAATTTATATTTCATTTATTTTTGACGAAAATATTGTATATACAATTTTAAGCTAAAAAAAATGCAGTGAACTTTCATTCCAACACAATATAAAGATAATATTATTAAAATAAATTGTTTATAAATAATTTACTAAAATTTTATATTCATGATTTCAATTAAAAAAATTAAATACAGAAAAATTAAGGAAACCCTCTATTATTCATAACAATCAAATCTAAATTATTAATTGAAAATAATTCGTGTTACATAACAAATACAAAAAAACATCAAACACTACTATATTTAAACATGTATGTTAAAAAGATTAGATCATTAGTAATTATTAATAGTATACCTTTTCCAAAATCGTCTCCTTTCTTTATTTCTTTTTTTAATTTCTTAATTTATTCTCTTTCTCTTTTCTTAAGACTTTTTTCTTAATTTCTTAATTCTTTCTTTCTTTCTTTCTTCCTTTTATATTTTCTATTCTTAAAATTATTTCCTTTTTTTATTCCTTATTTTCATTTCTTAATTCTTTCTCTTTCTTACTTTTCTTCCTTTTATATTTCCCTTCTTCTTTCTTTTTTCTCCGTTTTTTTATTTTTTTTCATAATGCTCTTTATCAAAATCATCTGCTTTCTATATAAAAAAACAACAAGTTAATTATATTATTAAATCAAATAGATATTAAACATATTTTTTAATTTTTTAATTAATTAAAATTAATTAATATACTTACTTTTTATAATAAATGTTAAAGAAATTATAAGTAATTATTGGTAATTTACCTTTTCCAAAGTCCTTTCCTTTTTTATTTCTTTTTCTGAATTTCTTAATTTTTCCTTTCTTTCTTTCTTTCCTTCCTTCCTATATTCTTTTCATTCTTCTTTCTTTTTCCCCTTTTTTTTATTTCCTTTTTTTTCATACTGCTCTTCATTAAAATCATCTGCTTCATGTATATCCATATTACCTGTAATATAGAATGTTGTATGTAATTAAAAATAATAAATTAAGATGTTAATAAAATATTAATCATAAGGATAACATATTCCATATTATGAAAACTGAGATAAAAATATACAGTACCTATCATAACTGCTCTTCCCTTTTTTAGATCAATAGCAAAATAATCACTATATGTCTTTTAATTTTTCTTCCTTCTCGCACTCTTGCTTCTGTGAAATCAATCTTCTGTTTCTCTCTTATTTTCTTATTCCTGTTTCCATCTTATTTCACCTAAAAGTAAAACATGACACAAAGTATTCTCTTATCTATGAACCAAATTATTTTCGTTAGAAAATGAAAATTTTGGAAAAAATATACTTATCTGAGAAAGTATTATTCTGCACGAACAGTATCTTCATATCGAAGAGACATCGAGAATCAACTAAAAATTTAACTCGTCACTAACCTCCGATACTAATAACATCACTTTAACCTCGCACACGTCACTCGCCGCGAACTGTCACACCGCGAAACTCGCGCCGCGGCGATCTCGATCCCAGATCCCAGCCAGCTTCGACCACCAATCACGCACGCGGAAAAGAGTCAACAATTCCATGCGATTAATTTCGACTCCAATCAATTTCATGCGTTTCATGACTTTTTTTATATAGGATACATATTGATTTATTTTATTGTAATATTATTGTGATGTTTTTTACAGTTGGACAATGACTATATTTTTTCTTTTGAGGAAAAAACAAACATTTTTACTGAATGGCCGGRATTCTCATGTAAATTAGAAAAAGTAATAAAAGAAAATATAAAAGATAAATATTATTCTGCATTGTATCATGAGAGCACTTTAGATGCGATATCAGAAGGTAAAACGAAAAGAGATATAGAAATATAATAATACAGATATTGAAGTTTTAAAAAATCAATAGTTTTGTTATACTTAGTTTTATTATATAAACTTTTCTTCTGTATATTCTTATTTTTATGAAATAATAATAATATCATTCTTTGTTATTAAATGAATGCTTCATTATGAAAATATTTTTTAATAGAATCAAAAAGAATTATACTTTTGACATTATTGCCTGTGGTTTGTCCTCCTCAAGCCAGAGTCAAAATAGGTAAAAGTAAAATTTGGAAGCCTAGCATAGCAGAGTCAATTTCAGGATTTCTTTTACATGTTAAGGTATATTAATTTTCGATATACAATATTACAATTACACATAAAACTAGTAACGTTATATATAAATACGTATATTTGATCTTAAAAGTAAGTTTTTTTATTTTTAAGACGCCAGCAAGTATTGAAACAGAAATTAAACAGAAAAGAACTAAAGCTTTTGAATTCAAACAAACCGTACAACCATTTATTATCATCGTTGGTCCAACTGTAAGAGAGATAGAAAGTTATTATGTTGTTGTTGATGAAGTCCTTTACAAATTGGATAATATTTTGAAAGCTATTGACATTTGCTTCAAAATATTTATGGTATTAGATGCACAATATCCTATTGAATGTGAACAAGTATGGCTATTTTTTCAACTGTATATTTATAAACAGCCAACTGAAAATGATAAGGTGATTAAATCAGTAATAGAGTTTCGTGAAATGATTGATAAAGCATAAAGAGTTTAACAATATCTATTAACACATGAATGAAAAGCACTTCTTTCATTTCATAATGTTTCATTGTCCTTTGTGTACGTGTTCCTATACTAAAATTAGTCTGCTCATTAATCATTTATTATATATACATAAGTATCATTCTTCTACTCGATTTGTTTGTAAACAAAATAATTGTTATCGAGAATTTCATAAGTTAAACAAATTTGAAGAACATTTATTAAATAAGCATGCTAATAATCAGAATATCAGTCCTCCTGAAAGTGCACCTCCTCAAAATAAGTATAATTTTGAAATCCACAATGTAGATTCACATATTGAAAACGTATATACTCAAGATGTAAGAAACAGTAATAATTCCCATGATATAAAAATTAATGATAATAAAACCATTATAATTCATGATATAAAACATCACAACAATTGAAAGAATCAGCTTCTTCTTTTATTTCAACTTTTTATAGTGATAAAAATATACATAAACCTCACGTTCAAAAAATAATAAATGTAACCAAAGAATTTATAGAAAAGGATATAATATCATGCTTGAAGAAAAACATTAAAGAAATATTTGAAAAATCAGAAATCGATAATAATGAAATTATTTTAAATATAGAAGAAATATTTCATGCATTTGAAAATCCTTTTCACGGTTTAGATTCAGAATATAAAAGACTTCAGTTTTTTAAGGAAAAGGGTAGCTTTATTGAAGCCGAACATTATGTAATTGGTACAAAAAATATAAATAAGCGACATAAGGGACAATTTTCACTTACACCTGTAAATACGATTGGTCAATTTGTTTCAATTAAAAAAGTATTAAATGGATTATTCACTATACCAGGATTTTTAACAACAATGTTAAATTATATACAAATTTTGTCTAAAGAAAGTAACATAATTTCTAATGTTATTCAAGCTGAGTTGTATAAATGTTTATTAAAACAGTTTCCCCAACTGATTCTATAGTATTATTCTCCTCTTATTCTATTTTATGACGCTTTTAAAACACAGAATCCTTTGGGTGGGCATGCAGGAAATAATAAAATGGGTGCAACTTATTTTTCTTTACCTTGTATTCCACCACAATTCTTTTCAAAATTAGACAATATTTTTCTTACTTTATTATTTAATGAGAAAGATAGAATAGAATTTGGAAACAAAAGTGCTTTCTTACCACCTATCAAAGAATTGAAGTTTTTAGAAAGTAATCCTGTATTCAAAACTTGTGATGACAATGATATTTATATTTGTTTTATGTTAATGACAGGTGACAATCTCGGAATACATGAGATTTGCGGTTTTGTAGAAAGTTTTGTTGCCAATTTTCCATGTCGCGTTTGTAAAATATCACGCAATTTATTACGAGAAACAATTACTGAAATCGACAATCTTTTGCGAACAAGAACAAATTACGAAATAGACTTAAGATTAGGAGACGTATCACAGACAGGCATAAATGAAGAATGTATTTTTAATTGTTTGAAAAACTTCAATTTATTCGATAATCTCGCATTCGATATTATGCACGATATCTTTGAGGGTGTATGTCAGTATGATTTATCTCAAATACTTCTGCATTACATATATGAAACAAAACTTTTTATGCTTGAAGAACTAAATAATAGATTGAGTAGGTTTGATTTTGGCTTCGAAGATGGAGTTAATCGTCCTCCTTCTTTAAAAAAAGAAAAGTTAAAAAATTATCGATTAGGCTTCTCTTCATCTGAGACAATCTATTTTGTAAAATATTTTGGATTGCTAATTGGCGATTTGATACCAAAGAGTGATGAATATTGGGATTTATATGTATCTTTAAGAGCTATTATTGATATACTTATGACGCGATCGATAGCAACTACAGATGTTGAATATTTAAACATTTTGATTACAGAACATTTAGAAATTTACACTCAGTTATTTGGAAAAACTTTAAAATTAAATATTCTTTAATAACATTAAAAATAGAATAACATTAGAAATTATGTTACTTTCTTTAGACAAAATTTGTATATAATTTAACATTGTTGTTAAAAATCCTGGTATAGTGAACAATCCATTTAATACTTTTTTAATTGAAACAAATTGACCAATCGTATTTACAGGTGTAAGTGAATTTCATAATATGCTTCACTATCATCGAGTTATAAAAAGATTTGGACCGTTAATTAACATTTGGTCTATGCGTTTTGAAGCGAATCATCAAAAATTTAAAGCATATGCACGTATAACGTCAAGTATTAATTTACCTTTCACATTGATACAAAAGAATCAATATATGCTGAATGATAGAATTTTGAAAGAATTTTCATTTCAGGAAGAAGTGCTTTTTACATGTGACAYTACTAATATGATTAAAAATCATCCCTTTTTTTTTAGCTTTGGTAAATATGCATTTTAGGTCACACATCTCCGATTTCGATGTGCTTCAGATATGTTGTAGGGCAGGTCATACCGAGTAATTATGTGAAAAAATTTCGTGGGGGACGGCCTTAGTTTAGGAGATATGGCAGTTCAAAGTTTTGGAACAATATTAGTATTTTTGTTCTTTTCGTTTATACAATAAACACATTGAAAGAGCATGGAGAGAAACTCGGGGAAACATACCACGATATGGCATTCGGAAAAAACATTGTGCCACCTATATCGCAGAATTTCTTTTCAAACGAAAATATCCATTTACCGAACGCATACAGGCGTTTTTCGATATTATGGCAAAATATTATCCGCCTTCAATATAATAAAAAAATAAAATATTTGCATATAAGTAATTCGTTATTTTTCTCATTCTTTTATTATATAAAATCTGATAGAATCGGAAGGGGGGAGCAGGGGGAGGGGCGAAGCCACTCCCCCTGCGGGGGGCGCAGCCCCCCCGTCTACACGCTCATAACACGCCATATCTCCTAAACCAAGGCCGTCCCCCACAAAATTTTTCCACACAATTACTCAGTATGATCTGCTCTACAACATATCTGAAGCGCAACGAAATCGGTGATGTGTGACCTAAAATGCATAATTACCTTAGTTTTAAACATTATTTACCAAATTCATCATTATTAGTAAAATGGATTAAAATAAATAATTGCACCTACAAATCTAATATGATTTTAAGTTTAGGAATCCAAGATATTTTACCTTCTTTAGGGATTATTACAGCTATTGTTGTTAATGAAAATAATGAATTTTTTTTTATAATTCAAAAATTAGAAACTCTTGGATTCTCGTCTCATTTTTATGCTTATGAAGTCATGCCAACTGAACACTTTTTGCTTTTAAAATCACAAGATGTATATAAATGTAGTTCTTTTCCTTTAATTAAGACAATTGTAGGTGGCAATTTCTACGTTGTATACGATTAAGTACTAAAACTGAAATGTTATATTTGATTTTATCCATTTTCCTAATTAATGATATTAACAAGTCATAAACATGATAATATTATATTATTATAATAGTACATAAGTAAACTGTTCATTTTCTAATAAACATATGTATTGATGTATATGTAATTAATGTATACGTGTGCACGCGGACACAATTACATGAATTTCTAATAAATATAATTTTTTATTGTATTGTATTTGTATTTATTACTTATAAATTTGTGCAGCTAGAGATAATAGCATTTATATGTAAATCAGAGCAAAATTAATATGTTTAAACAAAATATTTTGTTTAAGTAATCAAAACATTTGGTTGGAATACAGCAATTTACGTTACAAAACACATTTAATTTCCATAACAAAATTCATTTTGTTACTGTTTTTTGGTTACTGTAATAAAAATATTGCGTTATAGGAACAAAATGTAAATAACAAAGATATTTGTTCATACCAACTGAACAATTTTGTTCGGTACATGTTAACCAAATTATTTTGTCGTTACAGCAAAATTTTGGTTCATACAACAAAACATTTTTCCTAGTGCGTCCTGTGTGCCGGAGCCATAAATTGTTTTATTAATGGATTATAATCACATGAAGATTAATTTGTTAAGATGAGCGACACCGAGATTGACGTGTAAGTACATTCAACATTTTATATTACATTATTTCGTTTAATAATTATTTTTTAAATTATTTTTCAGCTTAATGGAAGAAGAAAGACTAGAAATTGAAAAAGAGATAGAAAAAGAGAAGGAGAAAGATGCAGAGATAGCGTCTCTGAAGATCATGGTGCAGTCTTTGCAGCGGCAACTCACCGTTGCAAAGAATATACCTGAGCCTCCAGGGTCTGCGGTGTCCCAAGCAGATGCCCCAGAGCCCACTGCCGGAGCCATGGAGCAGCCGTCGACGTCAAATAATGACAAAATACGTAAGTAAATTTAACTCCGTGAGACTAATACTCTGTAAAATTTTAGTTCTTATAAAATTTCTACTTCTTTTCAAATAATAATTGTTTTTAAATTTATTACAGCTAGACGTTGGGAAAAGAGCCGCTATAGTCGTGGACACCGCGGCGGACGCGGTGGCAGTGATGGTGGCGGACGCGAGTAGCATAACAACACCGATTCTAACTTAGGAACTCCGAGGGGGAGTGCGGGGCAGGGGGGTACTCCGGGGCGAGGGGGTATGACATCACGCGGGGATATGATATCACGCAGGGAGGGGGAATCCATTTAATTAACAATTAATTTAGATAATTTAACAAATTAAAATTCTATTAATTTATATCATCGATTAGATAATAACAATTAATTTAGATAATCAATTTAATAAAAACACTATTAATTTATTAGATAMTAACAATCAATTYACATAATTTAACAAATTGAAATTCTATTAATTTATAACTTTGATTAGATATAACCAAAAAAAATGCCGCCACGTGTTTTCTTTCTCTATACCTACCATCTTCTCGAAGGTGTTCTTTCTCTCTTTCTCTATACCTACCATCTTTTCGAAGGTGTTATCTCTATGCATATACTTTTTCGACAATGTTATCTCTCGCATTGAATCTATCATTATTGACTCTTAATTAAAGAAAAGATAGGGAAGAACTTGTTTCCAACGAACAGGAATGTGGGTCGAGTGATAAAATATTTTAGGAGAAAAGAGATTATATTTTTTATTTTATATTGTGAACGAACCACGCGTTTTCTTATAAACTTAAATCGCTGAGGCAGGTGAAAAAGAGAGAACAATAATCTTAAAACTGAGTAGTAATACAAAGCGCGCTATTTATTATTATTAATATATTTTTTAACGTATATCGATTCTTAACTATAGGGAAAGGAGAAAAAGAAATGAAACCATATTTGCAGATAACATATGTTTATTTGTCATGATGGCGATGCCATCAATTGTATATTTTAAATACATTTTGTAATGCGCAATTTTTTACATGTTTCTGACAACGAAAAGTATGCGTAACATCCAACTTATTTAGAGATTYTATATCTTCGTAATGCGCCTCGATATTTTCYACATAGACCYGTCTCGYTTYATCCAGGAGCAAATCCCGCAGCCATTCTCGTTTCTCATGTCCCTTGACGTACACGACAATATTATCGCTAGTTRCCGTTGTACCCATTATCGCTTTTGTAATTAAATTTTTGGCCATCCTGTATGGAACCATTCCATCCTCCCATTGTATTCCATAATGATTCTAAATCAGCCACATCGTCTGGTGTCTTTCAGATCTTGAAAGAATAACCCATGGATAGGGACATACAAAAATATAATGAGAGAGAACATGTCCCTCTTTGAGAGTTGCAAATTCCTTAACGACAAAATCTTTTCTAATAAGGAAACCTTGCAGATCCACAAATATTGGTACAGACATGATTGTATCCTCGAGAAGACTGCAATCGACCTCGATGCATCATAGATTTTTATATAGTCTTCAGTCGCACTTAGGTAATTTTGCGCACAATATTGATTAGCGGATTGTACTGAACCACGCGATCGTGTATAATGAGGCAATACGCGGTGGTATTCATGGGTACATTCTTCTTACAATCGAATTCTATGCGCACATCCACAGTTGCGCTCTTGATCGATTCGTTTTGCCGAGAGCAATCGATAATCACGAACRGACCATTTTGTCGAAAATTCGTGACAGTTTGATTCGGCTCGAAATAATCATATCCGTAATAATTTTTACGGAAACGTGCATATGTGTCGTAGAGAATTGACCATCTGTTTTTATTAAAATCCATATTCATATCATCATACAGATAACATTCTGAGTTCAGATAGAGCTTCACATTGTTTAATTTGCAATGATCGAATCGACTTGTATCTTCGGACATGATRTTTTTCCGGCCAGCTTGCAAGGCGAAGATTACGTATCGCAGTTTCTCCAACTGAGTAGCGGTCTTGATGGCCCACGAATGTTTGGTCGTGCGTTGCAATAGCGGAAACTCGTACAAATCCCATGAGCGAAAAGCTATGCTGAAGTATCACCCGCTTTCCAGAGCACGCAGCATCGACAGTTTATTTATTTCGTTCAACAACACATGCGGCATCCGCCACTGTATTTTGAACAATGTGATTTTCGGCTCTCGCGTCGAATCGCCAATTAAACAATTATTATCATTACGCGAGCGTAAAATTAATTCGTGACGAGCATTAATCACTACGCGTCTGTAATCATCACAAAATCCCAATAGCATGTTGAACACAAAAATTAAAGTAATCGTTTGAAAGATTGCATGGTTCCCAATCGGCATTCCTCGCGATTACACTTTTCTCAGATGACATGGTTACATAGTTCTTGAGCGTGCTGGTTACACCGACGTTTCTGTTGCGATCAATCTCCACACCGTCGAGTTCATATCGAATCTCATYGAACATGAACGCAACGCAATTATTTCCCAATGCCACATCAGACCCGGCAACTGGTTTGTTTATCGTCAGTTTTCCCTCGATGTATAGAAAACTTTCATGCGGTAATGTATATAAATCTTGCTGTTGTATGGGTATTCTTATCTCGTTGCTGTATCCGAACGTTGTATTAGCAAACGGATTATACATGTGAGTCTCGATCTTGATGATGTGATCGAAAATTGGTTCATCCTCGATGTTGAGAATGTCAGTCATTTTTAGATATTTCGCACCGCGAATCCCAAAGAAATGCAGCGTTCAACGCGATAAGTTTCTTTTWCTTGGTACAATCGAACGATTGAAATTTACTACCAAATGTAGGCTTCGTAAATATTGCGTTATGTCTGACGTGTCCGTTCAATACGAGCATCTCATACGYCGCGCDTACAYAAATACACGCGYGTTATCGYYGTAACYRTCGTATGTGCAATCTGACTGTGATTTCTTCTCCTCGAAAGTCGAGCAATCGTCCGTGCTGGTCGACGACGCGTATCGTTAAATCCGAAATGCTCCGTGCGATGATCGGCAAGTAAATGATCTGCGCCGGTGTTTCCAATATTTTATATCCTGGTGCCATGTTCAGGGAAAATTCATATATCGTATGTACGCGTATATTGTTGCTGTATGCGCTCGAGGTCACGTTACACTCTACGCGGATAATGTTTACGTTGATAATGTTAATGGGCAAGTCCGATTCRTGCCATTTTCGCGGCTGTAATATACGACTCGAAGAAAATCCTAGCAGCGATCCAATGTTGTTGGGCTTACTAAAATTTATTCTGTAGATACATTTTATCTCGCTCTTCATCGTATTGTTATTTGCATGGAGCGCTATCGGGAAATCATCATTCACATCATCGACGCTGCCACGCTTTTTATCATCATGAACCGCATGTTGCGAACGTTTTCCGTGGAATTGCATGTTTCAAAAAATCATTTATAGCATGCAATTCGTACGATCCCTCGGGAATTGTTATTTCCACATCATTTTCGTCATAGTAAAATTTATTATTCGAAGCATTCACGTTCGATATCGTGTTGTAAGTCTCAAAGTTCATTAGACCGAGCTCGTAATCGTCATCACTTAAATCTATGGCTGGAAAGTAGGTTGTAGCGAGAACGTTGCTCTTCCCGTTAGCGTAAGTATCAGCGACATGATTGAATACTGACGACGACGACGAATACTGACGACGACGACGAATACTGAGTTAAATAGTGCACTGTCAGACTTTAAATTGGTAGACATCGAACGTTCGGAGAAATTGCAGACACAATTGTCCACAGATGCTCTGATTGTAGGTTTGACAGGGTTCGATTGTACTCTATCTTTGTCATACCATTTCCAAAATATCGCACGAGTTCCTTAGGCGGTCGAAGATTACCAAAACTATCGAAATATATCACGTGATCGCCTCTCTTTGCATATGCTACCCAATGAGTGCCAGGACTTCTCGCATCATCCAGGTTTACGATACCACTCTCGTTTCGACATGCATCGTTTATCGGTAATGCGTTACGCATAAAAACACCTCTAAAATATGTACATGTATGCGTCTCGCCAGATGATCCAATTGTATGTTCGTTGTCGCAGATATTTTTAATGTTTTTTCAACGTTTTTTTTTCTTTGTTATTACACCCTGTCCACATTTGTACGGGCCGAGATATAATCCTTTTCCATATTTGTATGGAGCAAGATACAATCCGTGACCTTCCATCGCGYGATTGTGACGCTGCAACTCCTCAAGCTGGCGTCGTGCGGTTTTGCTGTCGCTGGCTGCCTTTGCCACGCCGGCCGCTCCACCGATTAATGATCCGAGCGCGCCCAACTTTGGCAAAATTGATAATATACCACCACGTTTCGCTGTTGGAAGTACTCGTTTTGTCTTTTTCTTCGTCTTCACTTTCGTCTTCATACCCATGCCGATCTTTGTTTTAGCTTTCATTGCCGCCCAAACGGCTGCCGCAGCAGCTCTCTCTCCGAGAGTCGAATTTCTCGCGATAATACGTTTCCGCGCTTTCTGAGCGAGTATTTTGTCGGCCACGTGTCGTTCCGCGAGATTGTTGCTATGCGAATAGGCTATGTCGTGCTCGCGACACGCCGCGTCCAACGAATTAATGTCTCGATCGCCTCTGGCCAATCGCTTTTCTAAATGCGTTGGTGGACCACAAAACTGATAGCCGGGTATGTGTAGTTCGAAAGGAAGCGCTTAATCACGCTGTTCAATAGACCGCCACCGCCTTTTATTGATTTGCAAGACGTTGTTACAAGAGCTGACATTGGTGGCAATCTTTAATTAACGGTGCTGGGCCGTCGATGTGCGTTCGCTGCCACGATCGATTGTAATGTTCGTAACAGCGGCGATAAGTCTGAACTTGCAAATCCGACTTTATATGCTCCGGAAGCTTGTCCCACAGATGGTGAACGTAATGACCGCACACTCGAAGCAGAACAGGTTTCGGTATATACTGTAACTCTTCAGCTGTTAAATCGACAATATCGGAAGGACTTGATAGCAGAACGAACATCTTTGCTACTCACGCGATTCACAGTTTTGCACACATATAAATAGCACACGATCCTACCCCTCCATCTAATAGAAAATGAGGTTCGTACGGCAACCGTTAACACATGTTATAAATTGTGACGATAGATTATGGAAAATGGGAGACAACGCGGAGAAACGTGAGCATGATGCGATGCTATCGAGTACCATACGTGCGATCGTTTGCGGTTCTTCGAATTGCGGTAAAAGCAACGTTCTCATAAGTCTTGTTAGAAAGTCCACACGGTGTACGTTTCGAGAACGTGTTCGTATTACTCGAAATCGTTGCAACAGCCGAAATATCAATACTTGGAGAATTTGTTGTCATCGATCGACGAAATCGGCTATTTTACATTCTCTAATAATAATGACGTCGTTCCACCGAGCGAGGCACGTCCAAACTCAATCTTCGTCTTCGATGGTGTAGCATGCGATAAGCAAGATACTGAGAGAATATTTCTCGATGGGCAGACACTCGCACGTCGATTGTTCTTATCTCTGCCAATCATACGCGAGAATACCTAAACATCTCATACGAGACAACGCGAATCTGTTAATCCTGTTCAAACAGGATAGTACCAACCTGAAACACGTGTACAATGATCACGTGAATACCAACATACGAGGATTTCAGTGAATTATGCCGCAATTGTTGGCAGCAAAAGTATGGATTCCTGGTAATAGACAAGGACAGTGCGCTTACTAACGGGCGATACAGAAAAAGATTTAACGAGTTTGCGATGCCGCGGAGCGGTTAGTCGTTTTCGATACATCAACGTTGAAAGAACATCAACATGGCTGATAACAAAGATATATGCGAACGTGAGAAGGTTGTGAGGGAGATTGAAAAAACGGCCGAGTCGATCCGTAAAAAACATCGCGCTTTGAAGACCGGCAAGATCGAAGAAGATATCGCCACCAAGAGTCATTTTAAACCGATCATCGAGTCGCTACAAAAGATTCTTGACAACTCTAGCACGCGCGCGATAAAAGACGAGCCGCGTGACGATGTTAAAACGTTATCCGTTCAAAAGCGCGAGGAGGATGCAAAATCGAACAAGAGGAAACGATCGAATACCTCGTTGAATCGCAAATCGAAACGCTTAGACGCTCCTGGACTGGATGCGTCATTGATAACCTCCGCACCATCCGTGACAACCATACAACCGACAATGCCCGAATTATTGGCAAACGAGGATGTTTTCGAAACCACGGGCGACTCGCTCGCGGAATCCGTTAAAAATCAGTTGCAAACGGAAGGTCGAAAAACATTGASAGAAACGTTGCGAGAACACTTAGGTCCGCTGAGTCCAAAAATACGTCGGAGCTATTTTGACCGGTGATAGTGAGAGCGATATGGACCACATGTAAGGCGTTTATCTTGACAACGATGGAATGATGTTCGGCAGTAAACAGTTCGATGTTGACAAAGCGGATAACATTATTATCGATGGTGTGCGATATGCCGGTACACCTGGTCTTTACGAGTTGATCTTCAAGAGAGTCCCCGATGACGTCATCTGTACGGAAGTTGATAAGCAAAAGTACAAGAGCTTGCTACTGACGACGAATGCGCACAGATACAATCACGATCCGCATGATCGTGTACGAGGCAACAGGGGATATAAGTACAAATATGTAATCGCGCCATTGATGTCGACCAAATCTAAGAAGAAATCTGGAAGAGGATTGCCTCGCGTGATGACATTAAACGAAAATGCGATCGATTACGTGCACTGGAACGATCCCAACGAGCTAGTAGATCGTTTACGATTGCTCGAAGCTTCGCGCCAATCTGGTCATAACGCTCACGACAACGAGATGCTATCGATCATTGAGGAACTTCGCGAAGCAGGCATCATTATAAATTAACTCWCGTATCGTTGAAACAAATCAGTCGATCGGTGTCACTCATATCGAAAAAATGCCAATCAGGAAATTTGGGTTATCCGAGCAGAAAAACGCGTGTAAAATCTTGTGTTAATTGCATCGTCCGCGAATCAGCGGCGAATTTGGCGTTTTGCGTGCGAAATTGTAGCGAAAATTAAAAACGTGATCTTGTATTCGCGGAAGAGCCCGATTGTCTATCGGAAGTCAATTATTCCACTCTCTCCACGACCTGTTATTTCTTTCGTTATACTTTGTATTATTTTCATTTCTTTCTTTGTTAAATATACTTTTGTCTTTTATTTCTTTTACTAAATTCTGTACTGTACTTATTGCTTGACCTTCTCTCTCTCAGATCTTGCCAACCAAAATTAAAAGAATCACGCCCCTCTGCCACATACTGAGCGGAGAGCGGCCGGACGTATTTTGCGATTAACGGAATATATTAGAGTGGTGCGATTATTCGCGCCTGGCGCCCATTATTTTAAGTATTGCACTTAAGTGTCGAAATCGTTCCATTGTCGCGTATTGTCTTGCTCATTTCATCGCGTATCGCGCTGTCTTTGTCATCGTGCATTGTCTCGCTCGTGCAGTCGCGTGGTCTCGTTTTTGCTAGCGAGTTCCTTTCGGTAACGCGTATCGTCTCGTCTCTGTCTCGCGCATGATCCCTTCTTCGTTTCGCGTACTGTCTATAGTCTTCGCTGCGTGTATCGTTCCGTCTTCGTTTCGCGCATCGTCTAGTTCTTATTTCACGTATCGCTCCGTCTTTGTTTCACGTATGATCTATTCTTCACTTCGCGTAATAAGCTCCCTAAATCGTCGCGTATCGCTTTAATTGTACAGCTTATAATTATGGACGGCCTCTTACGGGATTCGGCGATTCCGGAGAGAACCCCGTCGTCGCAGAACATTAGCCGATAAAATAGATTTTACATTATGCGCTAAAACTCTAAGCACGGCGAACCACGCTACACAATCCTTATCGCAACGAAGTCGATACATGCATAATGAAGCGTCATACGAGCAGTGTACATAATATGCTAAGCTAAATACCTGATGGTATTGGTACTTGGACGTGTCCTCTTCTGTTTCCATCTTCTCGAAGGTACATTCTAGATCGGTATATACGACAAACGGGACGCACTCCTTCCTGCAGTGGTTCTTGAAGCTCAGCCACTTGTCATCCTCGCTCGGCAACCTGATCGCGCAGTCATTCATTTGCCCGCAATCCACAGCGTGAGTCTCCAACTTTTCACTCGAGCTGAAGTAGTGTAGGCATCTGCGAAATAGAAATGTAATTTATTATTATTCTCTCGAAGAGTTATAAAATATTTTGTAATTTTTATTTAATGTATACGTACCAGTCGCAAAAATATTTCTTGTGTCCATATTTACTGAATTGTGAGCTCACTAGGCGGGATAGATTTTTTATCCACGCGAAATGTCCCACGTCATCGTCGTTCTGCACGTACAAATTAACATGTCCATCTTCTTCTTCTCGGTGAGTCGAATCAGAAGGATCGAGAGTTCCTTTTTCTTCTCGATGCAGTACACGTTGATGGAAATGTTGAGGTTTTCAAATTTTTTAAATTGAGTCAGCGTCATCGGAAACTCTATGTCTTTCAGATTTAATACTGTCGAGTAATGAGGATACGAAGATTCCCGTTCCGATTTTCTTTCAGCCGGATATAGAGCGGCCACCACTGACCACGCGAAACATGCATTGTCCGTAGTTTGAACGTTGACTACCGCTCTCTTCAACTTAATTTCCCGCGGTAATTCACGATGTGACATCCCGCGTGCAAAGGATTGTATTTGTTTATATTAATTAATAAATTGAGTATACGCGACAATGCCCATCCACTATCGCGTTCCTGAAATTCCTTTAGCGATGTTAAAGTTAGGTTCGACGACGCGCGACTCGTACCATTCTTACAAATCGGATGAACGAAAGAGTTCGTAATTTCTCGTGGTGATACTTTTATTGGCACGTTTGTCACTCGTCACAAATTCGCCGTTAAACACTGTGTTTATCTTGATGTTGTCATATTTAGTCAAAACGGTTCGCACACGCTCGAGCACAATTTCTCTCGCATCTTCGAGGAATTGTCGAGGTTCGATATGCTCGAAATTTATTACCGCGCCGGTCAGTATGCGGCTTTCAAACGCCGTATCAATTTCGCGCCATCTTAATCCCGCGCTGTATCCGGCATCGACTTGCACGAAACGTCCGCGCACTGCATCTTTCAAATTTTCGAGTCGCGCGATACAAGCGACCAATGATTGTTTCACACCAATCGATAATCGTAGACGTTTAATTCGGCTCTGTTCCTCCAGCGATTCGATAAACTCGTCGCAACGATGTTCCCACGTGATAAACTCCTCTTGCGGCTAAATATTCAATCGGGCGGCTTGCTCCGTCAAATCACGCTCCGTTTGCTCCATATTATATGCTATCTTTTTCACTTTTCTTTCACTAAAAAAAACACTCTATCTCCGTCACTTAAGATTATAATTTGCACACACTACGCGAACATAGCAGCTAGGACTCACTACTGACAGAATGTATCCTAGGCTTTTCGTTTTTATATGTTACTAGTTGGAGTATCGTTTGGTATTTACGAGGATATGTCATTGTTAGAAAAAAAATCCCACAAAAACATAGGGAACAAATAAATGCTATCGATAATGCATTAACAGAAAACTTGCATTTTTCCTAAAATAAGTTTACTGTCGCTTACATGTGGAATCCCAAACATTCTGTTTTCGTTTCTACTTTACTTGTGGGATAACATTTGGTATTTACGAGGATATCTCATCGTTGGAAAAAATTTCACAAACGATAACATGTGAACTGATATTATCTTTAGGGAAAGAAAAGCTTTTCAGCAGATAATCACAGACATTTTTTATGTGATTCAAAATGGTAAAATAGTCCAGATTTTTGTTAGTCAACGTTTAAATTTTTTCAATTATTGTTGAAGTTGTTTAGACGGAGAAGTTCGTATGACTATTGATGCGAAAAAAATAATTCCTAAATTGAGTGTGTCGCTGGAAGAGTGGGAAAAATTAAAAGAAATAAGAAATTGGGGAGCACTAATTCTAGGGACTTATGATAACATTGCTAGAGCGATTGGTGGATTCACTGATTCAGCAGCGCGCGAATTGAAAAGCAAAACTACCGATGGTATATGGAAGGGATGGAAAATTAAAAGAGGCATATGGAATCATTATTACGTCAGTTACTCAAGGGTGTTCCATCCGCTCATACTACCTAGAGCCGCATTTAAAGACGAACTTTAAAGAAAAAATGAATTATTACGTCCCGATTCAACAAGATGAAGCATATGAGTAAGTTTCCATTTAAATTTTTAAATAAATTTTTTTATATATTTTAATACAATTTTTATACAACTAATTTATTTTTTACAGTACATCTCATTCAGAACTGCGTCATATACCTTGCATATTAGGAAGGAGATTTGCCTTAACTTCTACGGCTCATAAATACCTGGACATCGGTATCAACGTGGGACCAGTGTCTTCTGCGGAAATGCTGCTTGGCGATAATAGAGGCAATCAGATAATATTACCTCATGCAACATGAAAGATATTCATCGCAAGACGTGCTGACATTGAGAAACTCCTGCAATCAACTGCATCTGCATCATTGTCAATACGAGATCTAGTTATAGACCTCATAAAAATACGTGATGCAGATATTGTAAAATTGACACTGTATGATATGAAATCTGTATGTATATGAAATCAGCGATTATACTATTTTTATTCACACTCGAACATTGTATTGAGCATATATATTTCAGGCTATGTCAGAGTACGCACATGGTCAGCGAAAAATTTAAACATTTTGTGACATATTTACGCCGAAACTGTATCACCAATAAATGTGATGCTGCAAACATTTTATGCAATATTTATGATACAGAATCTAACATAGAATGTGAATTAATAGCATATGCCTTAGATAATATTGTGTATGACGCGTTCCATGAAAAATAAACTGAAAATAAGATTTAAAAATGTTCCATTTCTTCTCACCTGCCTTAGCGGTTTAGATTTATAAGAAAACGCACAATTTTTCTTCAAGTTATTAAAATGAAACAAAATTATAATCTCTTTCCTCCTAAAATATATTTTATCGCTTCGAGACCTGCACATTCCTGTTTGTTGGAACGAGTTCTCCGCTCCCTTTCCCTTTAATTAAGAGCCTATCAATAATGATAGCTAATAGTACGATAACGCCTCCGAAAAGATGGTAGGTATATACGCATAGAGAGAGAAAACACGCAGCGGCAATTTTTTGTTATATCTAATCGAAGTTATAAATTAATAGAATTTCAATTTGTTAAATTATCTAAAGTAATTGTTATTATCTAATCGAAGATATAAATTAATAGATTTTCAATTTGTTAAATTATCTAAAGTAATTGTTGTTATCTAATCGAAGGTATAAATTAATAGACTTTCAATTTGTTAAATTATCTAAATTGATTATTATTAATTAATAGAATTTTATTTAATTAGATTATCTAAATTAATTGTTAATTAATTAAGTAACTGAATGGATTCCTCCTCCCCGCGTGACGTCATACCCCCTGCCCCGCACCCCCCTCGGAGCTCCAGGGTTAGAATCGGTGTTGTTATGCTACTGTTGCGGAATGCGAGCGTGGGCTAATCTTATGCCGCGGGACGGCAGATGCCGTGATTCGTTGGGGCTGGCGCGCACGCGGAGATATTACGTCACACGCGGTGATAGCGTCGGCCGGTTGGCCGAAGGCGGATTGGCTTGTGCGGTTATTCGGTGCGGGTTGCGGTGCGCGGCTTTCAAAGCGTACGTTTATTCTCTGTGGTGAATTGCGGAGGCAGAGCCGAGAACTCCCGAGCTCCGTGTAAGGAATAAGCTATCGCACACAAAATAGCATAAGCTGCATATGCATAACATAAGACCACTGAACCAATGAACTTCTAGCATAAAGCCGCCATATTGATTTACGTAAGATTCCCATTGGTCCAACGACCTTATGCCATACTTATGCTATACTGTGCATTTCGTGTGCGACCTAAAGCCGAGAACGCCCGAGCCTTATGTTGATGGATTCGAAAGCAGAGAACGCCCTTGCTTCCGGGATATCGAAGATCGAGAGCCGAGAACACCTGTGCTCTTTAATGATTCGAGAAGATCAGGATAACTGTAACCGAGAACACCCGTGCTAGCAGTTCGGATCGGATCTGGTCTTGATTGCTCCGTGCTGGGCCGTTTTATATTCGTGGCCCGGCTACGGAGTGGTGGCCGCGCAAAGCGGCGTTTGTCGAACGCGTGGCGCGGTGCGCGCGGCGTGTGGCGCGAACGCTAGGCGCGGAGCGCGCAAGGTGCGGGCGCGGAACGCGTGGCGCGGTGTGCGCGTGATGCGGGCGCGAGGCGCATGCTATTTATAATGTCACTTATGTCCTAAACTTATAACTATTTTATACGGCACATTATATACACTATATACAAGACTGTGTATCGTCACAAATTTTAATAAAAATACCAAGTCGAAAAAAATGTAGATTTGTAGCTGAATGTAAACACAGATTTACAGTTCCAATTATCGCGTCTTCGCATTTGCCCGACGTAATATAATGATAACCAACTTTCAAGGCAGAAAGACTAGAGCTGCAGGCTGTATCGGTTATGTATGATGATCCTTTCAGATCCAAGTAATGCGAAATTATGGTCGTCATTGGCCCGTATTCATAGTCAAAGCTCAAGGCAGTACTTAAGATCGTCTTAGTCAAGACCGTCTTATTCAATCAAGACCATCTTGAGATCGTAACAATTCATAATCATGAAATAAGACGATCTTCGAGAAGAAATTCTTCCTTAAGGAATTCTTGTTTGATCTAAGATTGTCTTGACGAAGATGATCTTAAGATTGTACTTATTTGCTATTCGGCTATTTCCGTAATATTTCCATTGGCTCTTCCAATAGAAATGTTGCATTTGAGAAGTGTTATAGGCTGCGTTCCGATATTCACTACCACTACTGAAAATCTGCAATATATGTACCGTGCATTATAGCTTTTCAATATTGGCAGTGAATATCGGAATGCAGCCTAGGCTGTGATTATGGATTTCGATTTGAACCGTTTGAAGAGAATTTGTGGAACTTTCTAGTCTGTTTCTTGGAATATTACTGCTTGCATTACATTTATTGTAATATTGGACAGCATACTTTTATATCTCACAATCGTGCTGAAAAAAGGAAAATTTATTTGATATTGTTACTGTAACTAATAAATTAAGTAAAAGATTAATATCTTACACCATCAATATTTGATAGTGATTAATTATTTGAAATAATGATAAAGTATCGAGTTCAAAGTGTGAAATTAACGTTGCGGTAATTGATATGCAAAATTGAAAAATGATATATTTACAGAACATATGTGAAATTCTCGTTGATTAATTA
>JANQDE010000594.1:0-22933 GCA_037157785.1 Cephalotes varians | reverse complement strand
CCTAAATTTCTCTTTATATATTTTTTAAGTTTATTCCACCAATAATTATGAATAGTAGAGCATTGAAAATTAGGTCCATTTTAGATCTTTTTTCGGATGTTCAATGGACGTCCGAAGTTGTGAATAACAGATGTCCATAAGATTTCCTATGGACGTTCGTCGGACTATATTTGGTTAGCCTATGGACGTCCCGATGTTCGAACTCGAACGTCCAATGGACGTCCAGTGGACATCCATGTGCTATCTGGGATAAGTGTGTATGCATAGCGTAAGACCGTCTGGGCCAATAAGCATCCAGCATAAAATCGCTATATTGATTACACAATATGATTATTAGGACTATCGCACACAAAATGATATAACTTGCATATGCATAACGTAAGACCGCTGACCCAATCAATATGGCGGCTTTACGCTAGAAGTTCATTGGTTCAGCGGTCTTACGTTATGCATATGCAGGTTATGTCATTTTGTGTGCGATAGCCCTTAGTCTAAATGAACTTATGCTCTGCATATGCAGCTATGTTATTTTGTGTACGACAGCACACTCTTATCTTCGAAAAATATCGCATAATATATTATAAAATTTTGTATGCGATATAACATTCAAGAATAGACTTTCAGGACGTAAGCATGTATTAGAAATACAAATACTCTAAGTCAGGACATAAACACATGCTTGGCAATACATATATCCTTCCTGAGGATATTTTATATATATATATATATATATATAAAATAATGATCATTTTAATGTAATCGTAAATGTATTATTTGCAATGACTTTTAGAATCGGAGAAACGAGAAAAATTTCTAGTTGCGTTTTCGCGGGAATGGAGAGATTTATTCTATATTCTCAATGTTCAAAATCGTACAACATGAATTTAAATAGTGTTGAATAGAATTGATATAGTATGCTATAATATGCCTAGAGTATACTGCAAATTTGTCATTAATTACAAATACACAAACAATACATAATAAAAATTTATGTATTTATTATTGACTTTTGATGAAGTTGAAAAATTTATTGCACTATATAAGTTCTTGTAAAAGTCTGAACAAAAAGAAAACAGTGCCAGCATTTATGAATTCTTCAGGCTGGCAACGTAACTATAGATATAGCTCAAGGATCAATAGAAATTTGCTCTTTTGAAAAATTATCTTCACAGTTTTTATACTGGTTAGCATAGCATTCGTGATGTTCTACTGACATACTACTGTATTGTACCAAGGTCTTTTTTTGTGGTTCCTTCCATGTGCATTTTAAGTCAATACATGACAATACTTCAATCATCTGTATCAAATCTGCAAATAAATTTTATAGTCATTGAATGATATAAACAGAAATAAACATGATATAAACAATGATATAAACAGAAATGAAACTTAAAAGCTCTTGCGTATTACCTGGTATAGTAAAACAGCTAATGTATGTTTACATTTGCCACTCAATCCTGCTTTACATGAGCATTCGGAATTCATTACTGATCCATTTTCATGAATTATGGTATAAGGTGTACTTTTCAAATTAGACGTTTGCATACAAAAACCAATGATGTTCATAACTGTTAAAGTATCACTTGATATCATTTTCCACACTTGATGTCATTTTTCCACACTTCAAAATATGTTTAGAGTTCAAACATTTTTCTCCTTCTACAAAGTTTCTACTTTGCACATTGCAGTCAGCAAATTTACAAATTTACATATTACGAATTGTCAACAACATTTCAACGATTGCAGCTAAAAGAAAAATTATTATGAAAATAGATTTCAAAAATAAGTTAGAATTCTGCAACACGTAAAGTTACGGAGCCGAACCTTATTATTAAATGTAAAAACGGACACAACTACTCTGTAAACTTGTCCTTTTATGTAATACAAATTGTTTATTGTAAAAAAAACAATAAATATCAGCAAAGTCGGACTGTGTGGATGTAAACAAACATCGTTCTGCGTGACTAGCGGACTAAACTCGGCGCGCCTCTTACTCACGTAACTATTAGAGCTTAATATTCAATTATATTACAACATTGATGGAGAAAAAAAAATTTAGCAAAAGTTAAAACGAATTTTGATAGTACTACGACTTTCCTTGTCCTTCATTCTTGTGTATTTATCTGAAAAAAAATAAAAAGCATTCATTCCCCGTGTTAAAATTCAAATCGTCCTACATCATACGGCCATGTTTGATGTTTGACGTCTCCAGTTATATTGCCAATAATTGACATGGTGAATTCATGAATGAATGAACATTAGACTACTGCATATAAAAATGCAGTAGCACAATCACCATTGACAATGAAATAATACATTTATATTCCATTAGATAATATAACAATAATTAGGAGATATGTAGTGTCTCGCGCCAAACCAGCCTATGCTAGCATTCATAAATCTGGCAACGTGGCTATAACTACAACTCGAGAAAGAAAGAGACAACAGATTATTTGCGCTCTTCTTACCGTCGGATACCGCTCGAGCAGTAAAAAGAGCGCAAACAATCGGATGTCTCTTTCTTTCTCGAGCTGTAGTTATAGCCACGTTGCCAGATTTATAAATACTAGCATAAGCTGGCTTGGCGCAAGACACTACATATCTCCTAATTATTGTTATGTTATCTAATGGAATATAAATGTTTTATTTTATTGTCAATGGTGATCATATTGTGCTATTAATGAACATTAGATTACTGCATTTTTATAGGCAGTAGTCTAATATTCATTAACTCATGAATTCACCATGTCAATTATTGGTAATATAACTGGTGACATCAAACATCAAACATGGCTGTACGATGTAGGACGATTTGAATTTTAACACGAGGAATGAATGCTTTTTATTTTTTTTCAGATAAATACACAAGAATGAAGGAAAAGGAAAGTCGTAGTACTACCAAAATTCATTTTTATTTTTGCTAAATTTTTTTTCTCCATCAATGTTGTAATATAATTGAATATTAAGGTCTAATAGTTACGTGAATAAGAGGTGCGTCCGAGTTTAGTCCGCTAGTCACGCAGAACGATATTTGTTTACATCCACACAGTCCGACTTTGCTGATATTTATTGTTTTTTTTACAATAAACAATTTGTATTACATAAAAGGATAAGTTTACAGAGTAGTTGTGCCCGTTTTTACATTTAATAATAAGGTTCGGCTCCGTAACTTTACGTGTTGCAGAATTCTAACTTATTTTTGAAATCTATTTTCATAATAATTTTTCTTTTAGCTGCAATCGTTGAAATGTTGTTGACAATTCGTAATTTGTAAATTTGTAAATTTGCTGACTGCAATGTGCAAAGTAGAAACTTTGTAGAAGGAGAAAAATGTTTGAACTCTAAACATATTTTGAAGTGTGGAAAAATGATATCAAGTGTGGAAAATGATATCAAGTGATACTGCAGTTATGAACATCATTGGTTTTTGTATGCAAACGTCTAATTTGAAAAGTACACCTCATACTATAATTCATGAAAATGGATCAGTAATGAATTCCGAATGCTCGTGTAAAGCAGGATTGAGTGGAAAATGTAAACATACATTAGCTGTTTTACTATACCAGGTAATACGCAAGAGCTTTTAAGTTTCATGTTTATTTCTGTTTATATCATTCAATGACCATAAAATTTATTTGCAGATTTGATACAGATGATTTGAAGTATTGTCATGTACTGACTTAAAATGCACATGGAAGGAACCACAAAAAAAGACCTTGGTACAATACAGTAGTACAGCAGTAGAACATCACGAATGCTATGCTAAGTGCCAGTATAAAAACTGTGAAGATAATTTTTCAAAAGAGCAAATTTCCAGCATATTAAAAGAATTGTTCGACTCTGGAGATAATGCTCTTACGAGGCACAAGTAGGCTTGCAATAAGAGTTTGCTAAATTTATTATACATCATAATTTAATGAATAGATTGTGTTGTATAATATAAAATTAATAGAACTAACTAAATGTTTTAACTAAATGTAATTGTATAATTAACATCATGAAAATAGATTTCAAAAATAGGTTAGAATTTTGCAACACGTAAAGTTACAGAGCCGAACCTTATTATTAAATGTAAAAACGGGCACAACTACTGTAAACTTTTTATATAATACAAATTGTTTATTGTTAAAAAAACAATAAATATCAGCAAAGTCGGACTGTGTGGATGTAAACAAACATTGTTCTGCGTGACTAAACTGATCGGCGTGCCTCTTACTCACTTTTAGAGGTTAATATTCAATTATATTACAATATTGATGGAGAAAAAAAATTTAGCAAAAGTAGAAACGAATTTTGATAGTACTACGACTTTTCCTTCATTCTGTATTTATCTGAAAAAAAAATAAAAAGCATTCATTCTCCGTGTTAAAATTCAAATCGTCCTACATCGTACGGACATGTTTGATGTCTGACGTCACCAGTCATATTGTCAATAGTTACAGTCAATAGTCCAATTATATAGAAAATGTTCTCATTTTTCGATATTCAGAAAGTAGTTATATTTCAGCTTGAAAGAAAAATATAAAATAAGATGAAAATCTAAACAATGAGGACTTGTGCTATATACTGTACATTTAAATATAAAATTACAATAAAATTGTCAACACCGCTAAGCGAAGGTGAGCTGAAAATTCTAAAATTAATTCTTTTTAAATTTATTAAGTTAAATAAATTAAATAAATTTATCAATTATTTTTTAAATTTATTTATTCTTAAAATTTATTTTTTTAAATAAGAGCTACTTTTTTAAATAAAAAAACGTATATTATATTTACAGATTACAAAAATATATATATCACAATAAATTTATACAATTATTAACACATAAAAGCTTGTAGGAAAATAATGAAGAAATGGTAATAATGTCGCACATTGCATTGCCAATTCGATAACTCGAAATCCGAAATCATATTGCTCTAACCATTGTTCAAGAGAGATGATAGCAGCTATTGGCTGCGTTCAGCAGAGAAAGTCACTCAGTGAGCGCAAACTGATTCTTTAATATGATTGGTTCTTACCTTTAGATCTTTGCTGAATCTAAGTGTAGAAATCAATCATAATGAGCGCTCATTGAGCGACTTTCTCTGCTAAACGTAGTCATTCTATCTTTATCGTTTATTAGACATAAACAAGGATAGAATGACACCCTAGCGTGGTCAGGTGATGTCAGGTTTTTGAACAGCCCATGATGATTAGTATATTCGTACAAAGGCTGCACTCGAGAAGCGCGCTATCAACATTATTACGTCATTCTATCCTTGTTTTATGTTTTAATGAACGATAAGGATAGAATGACGCAATAGCGCTGAGAGCGCGCTCCCCGAACGCAGTCATAATCTCACGAAAGAGACAAAGATGGTACGATTATCTGTCCTTATCTAATAAATAAGTCAGACTGCACCATCTATCTTGATATTCAGCAACTAATCTACTGCTCTTGCTGTTCACCATAGGTGGGCAATGGAACCCGCGCACGCTCGAGATTTACTCATTCCACTCACGCACACCGAAATGCTCTGGCTATCCGTATCACACGGATATGCTGTTCACCGATTTCGACTGCATATTTACACATGAAAATCTTTTATACTAAAGTTCCTAGTTGATTTCCAAAAGCATAGTATTGTTCCCTGAAGTAAATACTAGTGCGGACTAAGCTTGTTTATGCTCACAATATTCACAATTTTTATATAAAGCAATGTTGTTACGAGTCGACGTTGAAAGTTGATAATAAAACTGTAATTTTTTTTTTTTTTTCGTTTTCCGTATAAAGTCGCATACTCCGCACTACGTTATTGTCTATACTTTAATTGTGAAAAAGGATTTATAATTCTGTGCGATCACTAAAAAGATTTATGTATGCGAAAAATAATCGCGTTTGGTCGGTAAAGCAGACGCCTCCAGAATCCCCTTAATGTTTTTTTCTTTTATAGCGTATACTTCAACAATTGAAAAAGTTGTGGACAAATTTGAAACAGATTCAGAGAGAATTGTTAATCAAAGAAAAACAGGCTCGTCTGGCTACTAGTGGTGGTCCACCACCTCCAGAAATAAATATTGATCCCGATGTTGCCACATAGCACCACATCTTATGACAACAGCTCCTGTTATTTGTACATCAAATATGATAGAAAGTGAAGTTGATGGTAAAAGTTTCGAAAATATATTAATAGTTTTGAAATATATAAATAATTTAGAAAATATATTAATAAATATGTAAGAAAATAAATATAGAAGGCATATTAAAAATTTTTTTATCTATATAACTATATAAAACAGTATTTGATAGATAAAAGTTTACAAATTTTAATATATTTATGATGGATTTATTATATGTTTTACATATGTTTCAGAAAAGTGCGAAGATATTTTAAATACTTTCCAAAACACAGCTACTATATTATATGAAGAGGATAAAGATGATATAGTAAATGTAAAGTAATAATGAAATAATTGAAGTACAAGAAGGTATGTAAAATTAAAACAAATTAAAAATAAAATATTCTTATTATATTATGTAATAAAGCGTATAGAAAAACTTAATTTTTATCTATTTATTTCAGGAAATAATAACTGAAAAGATATTAGACAAAGAGAATTTAAAGATCGATTTTTTAAATAAAGATAACATAATTAATGTTAAATAATATTTTCTTAGAAAATATAATTCTTAAAATTTTGATTAAATTGCATTTACAGCATCTTCATCGAAGAGAAAAAGTTTGGATAATATTTACTCTCAAAATACAAAATCATTAGAAATACGAAGAAATATCAGAAAATCTTAATAATGATGAAAATGCTCTAAAGATTGAAAGGATAAAAAGAGTAATGGAAGAGGAATAAGAAATGGCAAACTCACGAAAAACTCATGAAAACAGAATGATTTTGATAAAAAAAAAATTTCAAAAGGATTTATATGCTCTGGAAATTCGAGCAGCTACTGCACAGGCCGAATTACAACTATAAAAAGAAAAAGAAAAACATTTGCGTCTATAAGAATATGATGGCAGATGGCAGCGATTTGCAGATTCACGGTCTTGTTGCTCTTTTATGCGCTATTGTATCTCCATCACTGGATCATTGTAGTTGTGAATATATTTGTCAATTGAATCTTTTCGCAAAAAAAAAACTTTATAATGAATGTGCAAAAAATAAAATTTTTTCGAACAATGACTTTATTTTCAAAAAAAAAAATGTGATATGATCTTGTACTTGTATTTTACAGATATCAACTGTCACAACATGTGCCTTTTTAATTGCTAAAGTTTTTCGTTTTGATGTAAGTATTTTTGATATACTTATGTATTATCTTTATTAATTCTTTATATTTTATTTAATGCATAATGTTTTCAGTGGACATCAGTTAACTAACCAGTATTTCAAGTTTTACTGATTTTGACATCTTTTATATTAGCATGAGCAGAAGCTTAGTTCTTTGATTTTTGCGTAATACCTCAGGAAACTCAAGCAAGAAATTGGATTCGAAGTAAGCAGTCTTTCTTTTCCAGCTTTTTCTAATTTTTTTCTTATTTTTAAACCATTAATCAATAAATGCAAGCAACATAAACCTATAAATTTATATGCATAAATATTTTACAAGAATATTAGTTTAATAGCATGCAATGATATATGAAGTGAAAAATATTACAATTTGATATTTAATCTTGATTTTTGCATATTAAAAATATGAAAAAGTATAAGTAAAAATTTTGCAATAAATTTATGAAATTTACAGATTTTCCGAATATAGAAAAAACTCCATTATTAATTTGTAACAAGTATTAATCCATTAATACTTACTCCATTATTAATTTGTAACGAGTATTAAACGAGTATTAAATAAGCATTTGTACTGTCTGCATTCCAAACTAACAATCGTATTATTTATCGTTAATTGCAATAATAGATTTGAAAATCAAGCGCGTACATTTTTATTTAATATTTATGATTACTATGCTAATGCGTTATTTTAAAATCAGTATAAACACTTTAAATCAATATAAACATCAGTATAAACATATATATAATATTTTTGTTCCAATTCTAGAAATATTCATTGAATCTTTAAATATTAATTAAAGAATCTTTTATGAGTTCTTTTTTTAGATCAATGAATATAAAATGAGAACGTCTAAGATGTTACAAGATTGTCACGATTTATTAACATCGACAGAATGGAAAGACATAATTATAACAAACAATGGTGATGAAATGTCTTGCATGCAGGTTTCACCAGAATGGAAATTAGGTGGAAAAATTATGAAGATTACGGCGTGAGATTTCGTTATTTTAAAGCATCGTAAGAAATACGGCAATTATTATATCACTAGTGGTGTATCCGTTCCTATCGAATCAGTTTCACGCTTTCAAATTCGAGGAATCTTTTTCTCTATTTATGTCTTCTTCGCTTACGTGATCGATATTATTTAAATGAAAGATAATTGGCTTACTTTGTTACAAAGCAATTAGTAATTTAATTAGTAATTGTTGCAAAGCAATGTGTAATTTAAGAAATTATAGAAATGTTAAGATTATATAATTTTCTGATTTGTTGAGAGAGAGAGAGAGAGAAAGAGAGAGAGAGAGAGAGAGAAGACAGAGTAAGAGAATTTGAGAGAAATATTTTAAACTACGATTAATTAAAAGATTAATTTAATTTACCGAATGCGTGTATATACATATATAAATAAGTATATTAATAGTTAAAAAATCTCTTGAAGTGATCGAAGATACAATGATAATATTACTTTTAAACTATTCAATGTATAGTATATCTTGATTTTATACACAATCGAGCGCCACTCCTAATTTTGCTATATCTAATGTTACGTTCAGATCCTAGGATTTTAATTTTCTTATTTTGAAGAGAAGGAATTTGGGATAGGAAGGGTATGGAAGGACGTTTCAGATGTCTCTCTTGCAGGTCAACGCGCTATGACGTGAGCCGCGAGTCGAACACACTGTCTCAAGTCCCAGATGTGGGTCAGCGTACCATATGGTCGCTGTGACACTATCTGGAACAGTACGTTCATCAGTCCTTTAAATTTTAGGTCAAGGAACTGAATCCATATGACTAGGGAACGGACCACGTGCGATCTTTTCGGGAGAAACAGGATGGTACGAGGGCATTTAAATTAAGTAGAGCAGTTTAAAAATAAGGAAAACATTTAATCTCGTAATTTAGACATTAAGTAACATTAATTAGGTAATAACGTAAAAATAACCATTTATCAAAATCACATATCAAAATAAATTATTATTAGCTATAATCATCCAGCTAGGCTCTTAGCTTTGAACTTTTACGTACTTTATATTTTATACATATTTTGCGTTTCATGTATTTTACATTTTGCGTTTCACGTATTTTACATTGTACACGTATTTTTAGTTTTACATTTATATGATTTGATCGTTGTGAGCCAGTTAATATTAATATTATAATCATTTATAACTAAGAGTATAGAGTGTAAGTGTACTTTTTTACAGTTATTGTGTCTGTATGTGTGTAGTATATGCAAGTATATGATTATTACAGAGGAGAGAGAATGCAGAGAGGAAGTAGAGTCAGTCTATTTCACGGATAATGGCTATCGAGGGAGGGAAAAGATTATAGAAGAAGCGGACAGGAACTTCATGAGAAAAGGGAGAAATAGGAAGAAAAACAGGAATAATTGTATCTGGGTCCTGACCCGATATGATAGTCCTGGACAAATCAAAATCGGCCCGATGAAATAAGACCCAGAAGGAAGGGGAGTGGTGCGTTGTGGAAATTGGAGGATTAAGGTATCTAAAGGTTCGTGAGGATCATAATGATAATAACGACTAGGACGAGGAGAAGGAATGTGAATTTCATCAATGAATTCCGCTTGAGGTGGAATTCGCGAGGGAGATTGGGCGAGGTGGCTCCTCGGGAGAAGAGATTGAAGAATAAGAGGGGGGTGAGAAAGGGCGAACAGAAGGAGGAGAGTCTGGGAATAACTTTGTTTTGACGTGGAGTGGAGAATCGGGTTCTACAAAAGAGGATGTAGGGGAACGTGGAGGTGAAGGAAGTTGATTTGGGAAAGGTAACGGAGGAGAAGATGGGAGAGGAGGAGATGGCACGCTTATACTAGAGTGATTATAATTATCATTACTATTATTGTTACTATTATTATTATTATTATTATTATTATTTCGCGGCGTTAAGCCACGAAGGTATTCGGCGTAGGCCTCATCTAAGAGTCGTCGCGCGAGCCTGCGTCCACGACGCCGGAAACGTTTTGCTGCCTGACGGCTGCGGATCGAATTCGAGCCTGGTCGGTCGCTCACTACGAATAAGCGCGCGAATTGAAATATCTGCTTTCTTTAGGACAGGGTGAAGAGAAAGGAAAAGAGGTGGATTATGCGTGTGTGTTCACTAGGTATTATCAAAGGAGAAAAGTAGGGAGTAGTAGATGAGTGGGAAAAAGGATAAGAGATCTGCCATATTGGTTAACCCCTTGAAATGGGAATTAAGTTTAAATTCATTAGATATTATCCATGAACTTTAAGGGGAGTAGGAATATAGGATCGAGTTCAACAGCAAAGCTATTGACCTCAAAGGGGAGGATTGAGGTTTACCAAATTGGTGACCCTCTGTTTTATGGATTATGGATAATGTTGAATCAAATTCATCGAATATTATCGATGAACTTTGGGGAAATGAGAATAAAGAACGAGTTCATCAGAGCTAGTGAACTCAAAAGGAAGGATCGAGAGGATAATGGTCTAATAATGGTCAATGATTGAAGCAAGAAAGAGAAAGATCCGTGGATCGATACTATTACAGAATCCGAGAGGTACGCGTATATAATAAAAGAGGAATCCGCGATTTAAGTAAGAAATATATATATATATATATATATATATATATATATATATATATATATATGTTTATATACATATGGTGTGACTTACTATTTGATGTAGCCGTTGATCGTATAAGGTGGTCAGGCTCGAAGATCGTTGATCTTTCGCAGAGTGAGCGGTTGTTGGAAGCCTCGTGGAATGATGTGGATCTGGCACAGTTGATCTGGCACTTTCTGGTTACACTCACGAGCCCGGACATAGAAAACTTGTGGAACGGCTCGGATGAATAAACTCAAAAGAGAACGAGTAATTCGGGTGAATCAGAAGAGAATCAGTAACTCGGATGAATCAAAAGGGAATAAGTAACTCGGATGACTCAGAAGAGAATGAGAGCGAATCTTACGATATCGCGGCTTATATAGGAATCCTTTCGTTCCTATGGGGTGTGCCATGTCGGCCGGTTAGAATTTTGGTTGGTGAGAGCCTTTTTTTGGGCATACATCTTTTAATTTCTTAGACTTTGATTGGGAGGTTTATTATGGAGTCGGTTCCACTCACAGTCCAGGATTTGGCAAAGTAGATTGGAAATTGTTTACCCTGTCTGTTTTCTGTCTTAGGATTGGTCAAAATTCGAAAGGCGTTGTTGAGGAAAAAGGGGGATGATTAGTAGGTGGGAGTTAGTTAAGATTTGTTATCTTTGTGTCGTGTGTAAGTCTTTCTTATAGCTCCTTAGAGTTATTGAAAGCAACAAGATCCCGTCATCGCTAATCGTGAGTGCGGCGTCGGATAGCGACAAACAAAAGCTCAATTCTTAGTCTTAAAGCGTTATCTTTTCGTTTTATGATTTTTAGGCGCCTGCAACAACTTATCTCGATATGCATTCTATATTAAGTGACATCCTTAGCCACTTGTTACTTGATTGCAGCGTTCATATCTCTGTTTACTTTTTCTAGAGAAAGAATATTCTGTGACATTTGTTTGGTTTTCTAGAGACCACAGGCTGAGCTTCAGTTTTTATTGCTTCCCAAACAACGCACTTCTCAATTGATATTTTTCTTAGGCGACTTTTATGAATTTTTGAGAAGAAACGAATGAGTCCGTTATTCGAAAAAGGCTTGAGAATTGTAAGCAAATGGATCCCACTCGATTCTCTCGCGTATGTTCAAGAATCATGACGATGACCAGATCTCTTTGAAAGAAAAGAATCGTGGAGTCCACAGGACGTAACACTAAGAACGTAATATGTTTTTTATTATAATTATTA
The DNA here is from genome assembly GCA_037157785.1 of Cephalotes varians. Lineage (NCBI taxonomy): Eukaryota > Metazoa > Arthropoda > Insecta > Hymenoptera > Formicidae > Cephalotes > Cephalotes varians. The sequence continues at coordinate 10,839 of JANQDE010000594.1, read as the reverse complement.
TAGTTATAATATGCTTCATAAAAAAACACGTCAAATTGTGGAGAGAACATTTGGAATTTGGAAATGGAGATTTCCGTGCCTAAGTAGAGGATTGACCAATAAGTTAATCTGTTCAACTACTATTGTAGTTGCTTGTGCTCTGTTACATAACTTTTCATTAATTTTAGAGGCGCGGTGAGTGGCTGGTGATCAATTGCAACGTAGGCAAACGGGCGTCACTCCATTCAAATCATAATATAATAAATTAAAATTCTGTAGCATATATATAATACATATCTGTACATTTAATGACATGTATCCTTTTCGATTTCTGTAAACTTCATCAATATTCTGAAATCTAGTACCAGTTAAGCGCACATGTGTACAATCAATAGCTCCGTCAATACCAGGTATACCAATATCTCCATCACGACGTCCGTTTCTCTGAAAAGTCTTTGGTTTTCTCTTATAGCATCTTGTGTAGAAGACATCTTTATATACTCATAAAAAAATCTTGCTAGAAGTACAGACGTTCGGAATACTATTCTTGATACAATTGGCTGTGAGACAATTATCGTATCCCCAAGTACTTGCTGTAAAAATATTTGTATACTTCTAAAAAAAATTCTCTAAACTAAAAAATTAATAATGTTATTACATTTACAATATATATAATTATTATATGCAATTATATATGCGTTTTATGTATATATTAAATATTATTACATTAAACGTTTTATTTTTTAACCTGAAAACTACTCGTAGCATAAAATCGTAAACAAATTAATATTTGGAATACTGGACACTGGTACAGGAAGACCACGATTATTAATATTTGCAAGTTTTTCTTCAATTTTAGGTAAAATGCCATATAGTACAGATTCTTTATTGAATCTAAAATTTTTTAAATTCTCGATTTATAAAACTCTAATGGATTGACCCAATCTCTAATATATTTTTTTGGTGCACCCACAACATTTTCGTCATCAAAATCGATTTCTTCAATTTCATTTAGTTCGATAATTCTAATATTTTCAACTGCCATCAATTCCATATTAAATAAAATATAATTTGTTCTCTCTCTATAGTTAGTTATACTTTTGATGAAACAAATAAGACTCTTGATACCACTTTCACCTCGACTTAACGGAAATACATTTTATTTAGCTATATATATATATGTATATTGAATAAGGCGATCTTAAACAATTATGAATTTATTAGTAATAAGATAGTCTTAAGTTCATGCTTATATCGAACAAGATCTGTTTATGAATTATATCAAGATGTGTTAAAATAAGAGTCATCTTCGACAAGTTATACTTGAGATTTTTCTCAAGTATTTGCTTATTTATCGATTATGAATCTAGAAGATGTCTTAAGATCGAACTTAAGACAGTCTTCGCGAATAAGCGAATAAGACTATGAATACGGGCCCTATGTCTACGTATATGAGATGGACGATTAAAAGAAAGAAAAAGAAGGATGTGTCAACAATATCACGAATGTTCCGGATGTCGCTTTCTAACTATTTGAGATATTATTGTATGTTAATACGATATATGTAAGTACAATAGAATCATTTCCGATAAAAAAATATTATATAAATTTATAAAATTGTATGACGAAAAAAGGAGAAGAAGGAAAGAGAAAGAGAGAAAGAGGGAAAGCGTAAAAGAAATAGCAATTAAAAAATATAATATATTTATATTTTTAAATATATCTTAGAAGTCAGCTAGAATATATTTACTAAACACATGTTTTATTTAATATCAAATTATTTATCATTTAACTAACACTTTTTATATTTAAAATTAATTAATAATAAATAAATCTTGCATCAAATTTGCGATCTGCAATTATGTAATGTGTATATTTTCATTCAAGTGGAAGCTGTTGGCAGCGTCAAAAATATTAATATTAAAAATAAAAACATTAATTAAATATTTATAATAAAAATGGATGGCTGCGTTGTTTCATATTGTAATAATTCAGCTGCCAAAATATATATGATGAAAAGATTTTCTAGAAATCCTGAACGACAAACTGTATGAATAAAAAATATTAACCGAGAAGATTGGGTACCAATTCATTTCTTTGCGAAGTTAATACGTTTGAATTTTTTACAATAAGATAAATGAAATATTAAATATTAATATAATTAAAATTAAATGTGATACTTTAGAGTGCCATAATCTATTAACAAAAATAATTGCTAAATTTGTTGTATTAAGGTTAAGAATTTATAATAAAAGAAAAAGTAATTTATTACCTCAAAGATATGATAGTAAGTCTATGTATAATATTCGTTAAAAATACAAAGATATTCTAAAAAGTTTATGTATATGTTATGTACATTTCTTCTATCTGAATTTATAAGGTTATCGAAGTTTGAATTGGAGCGGGAGTTGCCACAAACGATGGACCAATCAAAAGTTGTCAATCTCGTGTCCAGACTCTGATATAGGGTCTCTACATCTCGCTTAGCGTTCATCCAAAACAACCCGTAAAATCCACGTCGATGCCATGTAAATAAACAACATAGAATCCACGTGGATTTTCGAGTGGACATCCGCTTATAAACGGTAGTCGAATCCACGTAGATGAAATTACTGATATAACGTGGATTCCACGTGAAAATTACATGATGCTGAAAATACATACCACGTGATATTCCGGTGAATTCTTTTCACCATATTGCAATTTATATTATATACAGTATTATACCTAAACAAATTGCTCTATATATTTTCAAAAAAGGGGTGTTCAAGAATGCAGAGGCCTGAGAAAACTCACTCTGCTTGCGAACATAATGGGTAAGGGCGATCGGACAGAGGTCTGAGAAGCTCTCCCTGTTAGAGAGGTGGTTGACCGGGCCGTGGAGCTCCTGGAGCTCCTTATGAATGCTGTCTGTTGCGTCTTGCGTGCGAGTAAAGGTTCATCTGCGTCGCCCTCTCGGAGCGGCGGCACGTACTCGCGCCGGCGAGCGTGTGCTCACGCTAACGAGCGCGCGCGCTGAAAGCGCGCACAGCGTAGTTCGTGTTACGGTGGCGATACCGCCACAACATCAAGAGACACGGTAATGTCTTGCGACGAGTTTACTCTATATATATACATATATATATATATATATAGCGTCGCGAGACCGGACCGTGTATCTTTACGTGAATCGGCGAGTTGCGAGCACCCGTGATTACCGAATCTCAATAACGGCTGAACTGATGAAATTCTGAATAGGCGCAATCGATAGCTTGGGTTCGAATTATATTATAAAAGTGTTTTCATTTTTTCTCTACGTGCCCTATAAGCGGAAATAATGCGACGCAAAGTTCGAATCTGGAAATTTTCTTTTAAGAAATGTCATCATTATTATTATTATTGTCATCATCGACCCATCCTGTGTTGTACGGTTGCAACTTCTGACACAAGAGGCACTAGTAATCAAGTCTGGCAGTGACGTAGGCATGTATGTATCGAGATTGAGAATGAGCGAGCGAGAGAACGGCAGAGCCAAGAGCGAGCGAGAAAACGGGAGAGTCGAGAGCGAATGAGAGAGCGAGTGAGAAAACAAGTAAGAGAGCGAGCGATATAGCACAATGCTTCTTTCCGTGCGTCCGAATGTCCTTTATACTTTCTATGCATTCCACTTGTAGATAATTCAATATTTAATAATCGGATGACAATATATAGATTTTTTCTGTTTATTATTAACAATAATAAACCAAATGAGACTAACTCTTTATTTTAATATACTCCAATTGTTTATGACGATATTTAATAATCGGATAACGATATTGACTAGCTGGCTTAGCTGAATTTGTTAATTAACAATCATAAACCAGGCAAGATGGTTTCTTTATTATTACTTCTAACACGCTCAAATTGTTTATAACTCGATATTTAACGAATGATAATATTAACTAACTGCTTCCTCTAAATTTGTTAACTAGCTATTTTCTCTGAATTTATTAATTAACAATTATGAACTGAGCAAGACGGACATTTCATTTTTAACATTTACTTTTCTAACATACTCCAATTTATAACTCGATATTTAATTATTTAACTGAATAACTGTCGACTAGTTGTTTTAGTTGAATTTGTTAATTGACAGTTGTGAATCAAGATAGTAGTACTAACATCAACAAAGAATGAATTTAATATTTTTCAATACTTCCTTCCTATTCCACTTGTACATACTCAATATTTAATAATCGGACAACAATATTAACTATTTTTTCTGAATTTGTTAATTAACAATAATAAACCAGATAAAACTATCTCTTTATTTCTAACACTCTTTAATTGTTTATAATTCAATATTTAATAATCCAATAATGATATCGACTAGCTATTTATATTGATTTGTTAATTTACATACAGTTATACACCGAACAAGATTGTCTCTTTATCTTAACACGTAACAATTGTTTATGATATTTAAGAATCGGATAACGATATTGACTATCTGTCTTAGCCGAATTTGTTAATTAACAGTTATGAACTAAGCAAGACAGTCACTTTATTCCAATTGTTTATAATTCAATATATGTTGTGACGTGACGCCTTGTAGGCGCCGTCACTGGCGGAATATATTAAGAATACGCCTGGATCCTGTGCTCCCACAACTTGCGGGAGAGAGGCATGGCGGAGTCGCTTGTTTGCGCGCCTTATTTTCTTGTTTTTCATCGATATTAGAATCATTATAGCGACTAGTACTGTGCGAGTGCGACGAGTCTCACCCGAGGCGAGGTGAAAGATGGACAGAAGAGGATGATCACCGAGAAGCTTGCAAGGACCACCTGCTGAGTGACTACGGCGCATAGGTTGTATCGCCTCCTTCGCCCTTTCTGCCTAATCAAATTGTATTTATCGCTCTATATTTGCAGCTGCCATTGAGCCCAGAGGCTGCCGGGAGGACGAGTCTTCGAGAGGCCGAAAGCTCGAAAGCGAATTCCGTGCAGGACCCGAGTGGAGGCCGCTCAGAGGAAGGAAGAGACGGATCCTATGAGACGGATCCAAGAACGTCGGAAACGGCCTGTGGAAACTCAAGAAAGCTGCCGCATTAGCGACCTGTTATTTAAGTCGCGCGCTACGGGCCACCGAGCGCGGTTCCGCGTGATTGGTCCTAAATTTGGGGATCGCGTGAGCGATGACACCCAATAAAGAAAACAATTCGTGGCAAGTAAGTGGAAGCGACGGGGAGCTTCCTGCAGGACGACGGTGCTATCACTGTCGCTGTGGCCGTGAAAGAGTGCGTGCGTGCAAAAGGACAATCCGAGAAGGAATACAGGATCCAGGGGCTACCGTGCGAGAGGATCGAGGAGGACGTGAGCCAAGCCCGTCGTTTCGGTGAGTCGAACCCGTACAGTCGCTCATTCAATAAATTGAGAGGTTCGCGCGGCGGCGTAATTAGAATTAACATTAGCAATAGAGTGATCGGCTGCGCCATCATGTCGACCTGCGTTATTGCGTGTCTCTCTCTCTCCCGCGTATAATCGCAGCGCAGTCATTCGTGCGTTGCGCGGTGTATTGTTGTCGTGTATTATTTTGTATCTCAAATGTAACTTTGTTAGATTACGCGAGTTCTGTGCGTCGAGCTGCCGAGAGGCTCGCTCTTGTTGAGATCGTTTAAGTTAAGTCTCGGGTTGTCGTCATTTTAGTTCTCGGGACGGGGTGAACGCCGTCGAGGCGCAAGTTCGCGTCTATTATATGTCTCGCACCCCGCGCCGCTTCAGAGCGCAGTAAAATTCTGGCCATCCGTTAAAGCCCAGATCGAGCCGCGAAGGATGACTTAAAGACTCCGTTGCACTGGCATAACTACCACGGATCAGTCCAGTCTGTACGAATCGCAGAATATATTTCTTGTTATCTAGCTGTTTAATTGCTTGCGTTAATTATTAACAACCTCTCTCCCCGGATTTCCCGTCCACGCGTCGAACTTCCCCTCTGCCAATTCCGTGGCTGAGTTGCCGTAACTATCGGGACCGTTGTGAATCGCGATTTCCGATAAGATTTCGTATTTTGTAGCCCGTATGAGTCTCGCGTAAGAGTGGCACGCTCTCTCGTGCCTGATGCCCAACTTTTAAGAGATTTAGCGAAAGATATTGTTTTCGGGAATTTCGGAGATCGCGAGTTCGCTACGAAGTTGCCCGTCACTCGTGAGTGCGGTCGCAATGTATAACAATCGTACGATGATATAAACCAGCTGCTTCTACTGAATTTGATAATTAACAATTATAGACCAGGCAAAACGGTTATTTTATTTTTAACACATTTTAATTGTTTATAGCTCGATCTTTAACAATCAGATAACAATATTGACTAGCTGCTTTAGCTGATTTGTTAATTAACAGTTATAAACTAGATAAGACGGTCATTTTACTCCAATTGCTTGTAACTCAATATTTAATAATCGGACGACGATATCGACTAATTGTTTCTATTGAATTTGTTAATTAAGAGTTATGAACCGTGTAAGATAATCACTTTACACGAATTATTTATAACACAATGTTTAACAATCGGACCATATGAACTAGCTGTTTTTACTGAATTTGTTAATTAACAGTTATAGAGCAAAACGATCACTTTACTTCTAATACACTCTAATTGTTTGTAACGATATTTAACAATAAATAAAGTTATCGATTAGCTGCTTTAGTTGAATTAACAGTTAGAGCCAGGCAAGACAGCTATTTTATCAATTGCTTATAACTCAATATTAACAGTTGTAGACAGGACGAAATTGTTTCTTTCTAATATGTTCCATTTACTATTTATATTATATGTATTTATAGTGCCGCGAAATCGGAACGTGTATCTACACGCGAGCCCGCGAGTTGCGATCACCTGTAATTATTAAATCTTAATGACAGCTGAATCGATCAAGTTCTGAATAGGCGTAGTGGAGAGTTTGAATTGTATAATATAAGTGTTTCTATCATTCCTCTACATCCTTTATGAGCGGAGGTATTGTGATACAAAATTCGAAATCTTTAAATTTATCAAACAATTACGTATTAAACATCATTTCCGTCATTTAAACGGCGCGCCATTATTTTCGGACATATAATGCAATGATAAATCGAAATAATAATTCAATAATCTTTTAATAAATAAATTACTTCTTAAATCGATGTTAACAATGCTAGCATCTTAAAAAATTGTAAATAACTTATTGCGAAAAATATTACCTCAACTAAAGTTTGAATCTAGGACCTTCTGACTTTCCGGGACAGACGTCTTTACCAATTCGACCGAGCGCGCAGTTTAAATGACTGAAATGATGTGTGGTGGGATGATTTAGTACATATTTAAATATAATTGAACACCAAGATCTAGCTGTGACCAAATTTGGCCTGGCTCTTAATTGTTTGATGTATTCAATATAATGGTCGTGATTCTTCTTTAAACTTACTTTTAAATTATATTTACAATATCAGAGTATTTATAAAAATTTCATCTTATCATCCCGACAATTAGATTCCACTTGCAGTTTAAAGAGAAAACTATTGTACCAAACCTAAATACATATATAAATGCATATATTATAACATCTGAACACTACAAAATGCGTGATATCTTCACAAAACCTTCTTAAAAAATTACCTTTTTAAAAAAGAATAAAAAACGCGACAAGTTTACGCGTTGGAAGGAGGGAATATTGCTGTTCTAACCCAAATGGTAGTAGCTTTAATTTATTCTAACCCAAGTAGCTCTAATTTCTTTTAAAAAATATTATCTCATAAAATTGCATTTACTTATGTAAGATATGGGCACTGTATGCAGGCGGGTGTGTTCGGTTCGCCTGCGCGCGTATAAGACCGTACCGATACGATGGCGCCACTTGTCGGGTGGTCTGCGATCGGCTCGCCAACGCGCTAGCCAATGGCGAAAACGCACGTGCTTACCGGAAACCACGTGGTGATAAGAAGATTCGAGAGTAGTCTGGAATTTACGCCACCGAGAGATTTTCCGGTAAATTGGAGAGTTCAGACACTCTCGTGTCGGAAGGCGAGCTGTACAGCCGTCTTAGAGTCAAGTGTGCCTACGTCGCATTTAACCGCTTGTGTCATATCTCGCGTACGTCGTTGACGTAACATTGTCGAACCGAAAGTAGTGAACATGTTAATCCATCTTTGTATAATTTAATCACGCAAAGAATAAAGGTGATATATGAGCAACTTGGAGTTCGTTTCATGCCTTACTCGAAGCTGAATCCACACATGTCGAACTAACGGTCGTGTCGAAGGTCGATTCGGTAAACACACCAAGTCGTTGTCGGTATAGTACAATTGTCGAAGTGTATATAGTCGTATGTTCGGGTCAATAAAATAAGAATCCGTTCTGCTGGTCGAGTCGGTTATTATTCGAAATGTTCGAGTGAGAGTGCATTCGGATGAGCAAAAAAAAAAGTACTATGACTATCTATAACATATTATCTTACACTTAACTCAATTCAAATAATATTTATCTAACCCTTCGTTACTCAACCCAGATAATATGTATATCATTTGTACAAAAGATATGAAATCAATAAGAAGTTTCATCTCATTATCTCGACAGTTATTAAATTCCACACGCAATTAAAAAAAAAACTGTTGTATCAAACCCAAGTGATATTATCTTTAATTTAAAAAAAAATAAAATCTAATCTACTATTTGTATAATATTACTCAGTCCAAATAATATGTATATCATTTGTATAAAAGATTTGAAATCAATAAATGGCGTCAAGTTTCATCCTATTATCTAATAAATGAGTGAGTGAGAGAGAGAGAGAGAGAGAGAGAGAGAGAGAGAGAGAGAGAAAGAGAGAGAGAGAAAGAAAGGGGGAGATATTGTATTCGAGCATCAGCTGATCACAGCTGAGTGTTTCACACAATCGTCTGTATCGGACAATGAGTTGCGCCGCCACTGCCTATCTTCTATACGCGCCTCGTGATTCAACAGCTAAATATATAATTGCTATTAAAAAATAAAATTCAAGTGGAACGTAAAAATCCAAGTAATAGTATCTTTGTATTTGGGTATCTTAGTATCTTTGTATGGGTTTTTTCATTTCAATCCAAATGCTTGTAGTTTTTAATAAAATAAAAATTTTTTTTATTTAAATTAAATTTTTTCATTTTGTACATATTGTTACCTCTTTAATTCTTTGTAATTAAATCTTTTAAAGACCCATAAATACAAAGATACTATCATTTGGATTTTTACGTTTCACTTAAATTTTATTTTTTAATAACAATTATGTATTTAACTGTCGAAATAATAGGATAATAGGAAACTTGGCGCCATTTATTGATTTCAAATCTTTTATACAAATGATATACATATTATTTGGACTGAGTAATATTATACAAATAGTAGATTAGATTTTATTTTTTTTAAATTAAAGATAATATCACTTGGATTTGATACAACAGTTTTTCCTTTGAACTGCATGTGGAATTTAATAATTGTCGAGATAATGAGATGAAACTTGGCGCTTCYTATTGATTTCATATCTTTTGTACAAATGATATACATATTATCTGGGTTGAGTAATGAAACCACGGGTTAAATAAATATTATTTGAATTAGCAATTAAATAACTTAGCGACCAAAACGAGCTAAAGACAGGTGTTATTTTATTATAAAAAGWAATCAATTATTAATTAAAATGCATAACACTTTAATACCATCTAAAAGATCAAACGTTTCGACCGTACTCGGTCTTCATCAGTGATGTCATGTAGATTACACTTGAATTCTAATATAAGTAAGTAAAAATTAAGTCCCCCATTAGTACAAAAAATTACTTTCTTAAACCAAGTACATTAATGGTGATCAAGCATTAAAAATTAAATAATGAATAAGGAACATTAGGCAGTAGCGCGTAACATACATCTCAAATATAAATAATTTAAAATTGTGATAACAAATAATTACTAACAGTCAAATAAAACATATAAGATAAAAACATAAGCATTATCACATAAGCAAATGTAAAATGACAATGTTAATGTTAAGAAATAATAAACATAACATACTTTCAAATAACACGATCAAAGTCAAAACTGAACATGGACAAGACGGCAATTTCTTTTACAATGTAAATACAATAATATATTTCCGGCACATTTGATGAATATGAATAGAGATATGTTCTGTTTAACATATTATAAATCGACGTTGAAATTTGAGAGGTCTTTACATATTTTCAGAACATCTATGCTTAACATAGAAATTTTTGATCTAAATAGGATAATTGATTCTCTCACAAAAAATTATATATTAACTCTAGAATACTATCTGATTCCTTACCCACTTATATATGGAACAATATCACTAATTATCATTTTCGTTCTTTCAACAAGTTACATACTAAATTATTTTCAGCATATAAAAAGAAATTTTTTTTGTTATTACATAAAAACAATATAATAAAGATCAAAAAAATTAAACCAATACATTACTATGCTATTACTAACAATGTGAATCATAAAATTATTAAAGCTTCCTATAGTAATCCAACTTTGACTAACCATGAAACACTYGTCGATATAAAAATTGAACCTTTAAACTTCCTCCAAGTTTTAAGTGATCCTCTAAATAATCAAGAGGCACGGTAGTGCCTCGCGCCAAGTATACGCGTGAGCACTGCCGAGACTCTTTTACGCGAGACGCCGTTTGAGAAAATCCTTAGATTATCAGATCTCAATAACGACTAAACCGATCGAATTCTAACTAGACTCAATGAATAGCTTGAGTTCAATTTATATCAGAAAAGTGTTTTTATTTTTCTCCTACGTGTACTACGAGCGGAGATATCGCGATTTTAAAGATTTCGTTCAGGTATAATTTTGTTTTAAGATA
>JANQDE010000593.1:34164-50530 GCA_037157785.1 Cephalotes varians | reverse complement strand
AAGATCGTGGAAGCAAGGTGAACGGTGGCAAAGGAATGACGCCAAGAAAATGATGCTTTGTGTGTAGTGCGATTGGAAAGGACCCGAGTAGCACAAAAACATTGGTCTTATATCGGATCTATGTCGATTACCCAATGGTCTTATATCGGCCCGACGTTTTGAAATGACAATGAACCGATATTGGCGGCGTCACGCTGGTGTACCGATGGCCAATGGTTGGTGAAATGTTGGATTTTACATTTAGCCAACATTATACCAACAACTGAAAAATGATCTAATCGCATAAAAACATCTAATATCGGGCATATGTTGACTGTCTAAATTCTGGTCCAATGTTGCCAAGTGATAATGAACTAACATTGGTTGCGAGGTCTTGCGCACAATGGAGGAAATATTAGGAACAGAAATAAATATTATATTCGTMCATAAWACRATTGCAAACTTATTTAGAATCRTGGRAGCGRTTGTCGCGACAGTAAATCAGAAGCGTCAATTATTAGTTCCTGTGATTCTAAATAAGTTTGTAATTATAGACAAGGTATAAATATTTAATATATTCAAACCCTGGCTGAGGTAATATTTTTCGCAATAAGTTCTTTACAGTTTTTAAAAAATGCTTATTAACATCATGCATTCATTTGACGATCAAATTTATTTGTGACTTTATTTCTATTCTAGTTTTGAACTGCGTTATATGACCGGCTGTGTTCGGCGCGTAGTTTGAATGTACTAGAGTATAGTTTAATTTAATTTAAATAAATAGAATTTTTATTGAGCACTGACACYTAGCTTTGACCGTATGTTGGCCTGTTTTAAGTTATTTGATGTTTTCATATATCGGTCGAAAAGAAATTTATTATTTATTTAATATTTATTCACGTTTCCTAATATTTTTTCCATTGTGCGTAGAACTTTACAATACAGGTATAATTTTTAGCTAATATTAATTTGGGAGTATCCCGAGTGACCATGTCTCGATTGGACACCATCAATCACAGAAGCCTAGAGCGRCCTAGAGGCTTTCYATTGTTYATTTTAATTMWYTTTGAAAYAAAAAATAATTATTACAGTAAATTGAAAAATAACGTATTAATGAGGTTTCTTAAATGATTTTTCCTTTGATATTGTATCCTTATTACGATAATGAGATCTTATTTAATATTATTTTGAAAAAAATTATTGGTTGGTCCAACTTCGGTTAAACATCGTTCAACAAATGGTTGATATTATGTCGTTAATCGATTAATAATGTACACTTAAATAATTAAAAATACTGCTGATTATTTTAAAATAGTTTAAAATATACTAGAAAGCACAGCAATCCCTTTAATTCTTATAGAATAAATAAATAAATAGCCTGTTTAACGATTCATCGGATCGTAGCATTTTAATAATGTCGATCCAACATTGTTTTCCCAACTGCCGATGCTTCCGATTTAAAACCAACCGTTGGTCAACTAATATGTGCTGCTCGGGTATCTTTTGGGAGAGCATGTACGATTGGTTCCTCTTCTAATTCTTCTAATTCTTCTATATTAAGAAGATGAATATTTAGAAAGTCAATTTCACGGATATTCTACATAATGAATATTTTTCACTCCTTTTTCTTTTGATTATGCTTAAGTCATGTCAGATCTTGACTTAACGAAGTATTTCTTATTTGCGAACTTAATAGTCAATAAGTTTATTCCGAATGATTATGAATACGCACATATTTAAGATATTACTTATTATAAACAAATTACAACTATGAATACATGAAAACCATAATAAGCCTATGTACAAATAAGTCAATCTTTGCCAAGTAAATCTTATTCCTATCGATTCAAGTTTGCTGTAAGTTTTGATTATGATACAAGGGATAAACTTAAGCATTGACTTAAGTCTTACTTATTTATAAGTTTGGACCATGAATACGGGCCTTTATATACGATTATATACAGAGGGTTATAAACTTTAGTACAATTAAATTGCTTCGCGATGAATAATTCTTTAAATGCCATAAATATAAAGATGGTTATTATACAATATTTACTGTGATTCCTTTAGAAGTATATTCTTTTAAATGTTTTATTATCTTCGCCGTAACGGAAGATCTTCACGAATATAATTTTATAAATTTAATTTTATTGTATAAATTAAAATTTTATAATCCAATGATGGGGAAAAGGAAATTCTTCAATCTTCAATAAAATAATATAGAAGTCCAAATACAATTTATTTAAATAAATGGCGGTGTTCTCCATGTGACCTTAAAAATCGATTTTTTTCGAGAAATAAATTTAACATTATTTGTCCTCCTTCAAACTATACAACTTTCTTTCGAAACATTTTTTGAAAGCCTTCGTTCTCGTCAAAAACATGTCAGTTGTTAACTGATAAGCGCAGATATGTAGTGAGTTCAGAATTTTTAAGTAAGTAATAACAGTTGTCTAGTGATTGTATCTGATCTTGCTGTGATTGGTCGGTTTGACGTTATCACAGCAAGATCAGATACAATCACTAGACAACTGTTATTACTTACTTAAAAATTCTGAACTCACTACATATCTACGCCTATCAGTTAACAACTGACTCGGATTTTATTTGGATTTCTATATTATTTTATTGAAGACTGAAGAATTTCCTTTTTCTCATTAGGAAATAATTCTCACGAAACAACAGTTGGAACCATGCATGATTTTCGTTATCGAACGTTAATTCGACTTGGTTCCTCAGAAACTCAAACGACCTCCGATAAATATCAGGTTAATTAAATTGTAATTTAGAATTTTATTAGTTTAACCATTATTACATTTAGAATTTTAGAATTTTATTAGTTTGACTATTATTACATTAAATGTCATATATAATGTTGTCTAGCTTTGACTTTGATCTTGTCATTCACGTCATTTTATAATGTCCATTGTCCTTTCATTTATGTATTTTTACCTTTTATTTATTGATTTTATTTTTATCGCTGAAGAAGATTGAGTACAGTCGAAATGCATTTACATTTAATCGCTTGTAATTTTAAATCTTGAATTAAATTGCAATTACATTTATAGAAAGATTGTTTTAATAACATCCTTATTTGTTCGTTTTTAGTCGTAATTTTCAAATCACTGTAATTCTTTTGTAGTGTGCAGATTTGGATAATTCTCATTTAACTTCTTCTTGAGCAAATTTCGATTTCATCGATCAAATCCAATTGTTCCAAAGATTTAACAAATGAAACAAACTCGATCGACATTTCCCGAATTTTTACTTGATGAAATCTGTTCTTTAAATCAAATTAAGTTAAATATCTTTTTGCTCTTAATCTCTGTCGAAAATAAGAATCGGAGTGTAAGTAAAAAAAAACAGTGACAAATACATAAACAAATAACATTTAGGAGGGAAAATTAAAATAATGGAACGTAAAATAAGCGATAACGCTCCTGTTACTCTTTTCTTACAATCGATTCACGCATCAATCATTATTTTTGCATGATTCTAAAAAAATATTATATTATTCATTAATATATGTATATCCATTTTGCGTTTATTTATATTACAATCAATACGAGGTGTCCAATTTGGAATAACGGCGATTCATATTTTTCGAGAACGAAGGCTTTCATTAAAAAATGTTTCGAAAGAAAGTTGTATAGTTTGAAGGAGGGCAAATAATGTTAAATTTATTTCTCGAAAAAAATCGATTTTTAAGGTCACATGAAGAACACCGCCATTTATTTAAATAAATTTATATAATTTTTTTTTATAAAATATGATTTTTCTAGTTATTTTGCATGCAAGAATATTAAAGTAAAATTGTCGCAAGTCAATAGATTAAAAGATTTTTTTTTACATTTTTTTTATACATTTTAATATAAAGTATTTTGCAAACTTTTTAGGAATAATGTTTAAACATGTTAAAGTTAATTATAATTTAATGACTAAAATATTATTATTTAAACATGCTTATAATTTTGTGTTTGTATTTGTTCGAAACTTCCAACAGTTCATTTTTTTGGAATTGTGTCTTAATAATTTTATGCATAGTTACAATGAGATTAATTAATTGCTATAAAGAAAACACATATTATTGCTATACAAAAAAATTATGCAATTTGCAATATGCAATTACATATTTTATTTGAGCAATTTTTTTTACATCAATTGATTCATTTTATTAATCTGTGTATAAAAATATTAAGATAAACAGTTTGAATTTACTAACAAATACGAATGCAAAATTATAAGCATATTTCAATAATAATATTATAATTATTAAATTATATTAATTTTATATTAATTTTAACTTTACTTAAAAAATATTTCTAAAAATTTTGTAATAATACATTTTACATAAACGTATATGGATTAGAATTATAAATACTATCCGGATTTTAAGATCAGTATACTTAATCATAAATAATTCGAACGCCTGAATTTGACTCAGCGAACAAAAATTATTTTAAATAATTTTTATGGTATAGTATCGTGATAAGTTTTATAATTCTGATACGTGTATACATATTATAACTGTTAATGTATTCGTTGGCTTCATAAAACTTTACGTAATATACGATACATGAACTGATAAATCGACATAAAGAATATTTAACAATGTTTGATTAATTAGCAAATAATTAATAAAGCAAGTAGTAAATTATTTATTCGTAAGAAAGTTGATGCTTTAATCATAAAGCTGTTTTACGTTATGTAACAACAGAAAGCGCGTAATTACGCGTCAAAGCTGCTCTTCCTTATTTATAAATTCCAAATCCAAGCTAAAGTTTATTACTAATGTTATATACAATGTTATCTCCAGATTCTGTCTTGGGTTGCATATCTTTTTTGATTTTTGTAATTGGATCTGTATGTATACACAGAGTGATTAAGAAATTGAACCGTATCAATGTAATTAGAATTACAAAATCATACTGTAGTCATGTACGTTTAATTATAAAATTAAAACTGGGACTTATTATTCATATTTCTTAAAGAAGAAATGCCTAAGCTCAATTACTATTTAGATTCTATCATATTTGCCTTGTTATTCGAGATTATTTATCATTCGATGAATATTTATATAATATTTAACACATTAATGTAGTCTTTATATATATATATATATATATATACCAAAATTTATTTATTATTCAGAGAAAATAAGATACTAATAACATTTACCTCGGTTGATCTTGGTTCCCTTTTGATTTACTATCAATGTGTATTACCATCTGGAAAACTTGTAGCCTTTACTTTCTTTAGTTGTACATTGCATTGTTGTTTTTAAATACTCAAACTCCTTTTCTATGCGATGTACTCGTCTAAATCATGAACTTCATTCAAGTGATTCTTCAAGACACCCACTCCGTGATATATTTTAACAGAATAAGCGCAGTACTTGCAATTTATTTTATATTTATGGTCAAACGTGAAATGTGGTGATACCCAAGTACATGTAATTTCTTCTTGTATTGCAGCTATTTTTTGTGAATGAGCTACTCTCAAATGTACGTCTAATTTCCATTTGTCATATGCACTCTTGAGTAATTTGCCACAAAATTTGCATTCTGCACTAAATAAGTATTTTTTGGAGAAATGTTGCCATATTAAGTGGTTGTCGTTGTTCCATTGTAAGATGACTTTTTGATCAGTTATATTATGAAATCTGTATAAATGTGCCTGTTGCACAGGAATGGCGTCCTTAGATATCTCGGTGGATATGTGTTTCTCGGTTTTCGTCTGAATGGGCATGTCGCTATGAACAAATTACATTACAAATAGCACACATTTTTCAAAACGATTCACTCTGGTAAAATAATTCCACCAATTATTTTGAATATTTGTCTGCGTTGCCATTTTCTCTTATATTCTCACAGTATCACGGAGCGTGTGTTACTAAATACAAATCAACAATGAAAAGATGCAAAGGAACGATGTGGGGAAGGTCGAAAGAAACATTCAAACTCTTAATTAGACTTAATTAAACAATTACAAACTCTTTGTTAAAATGTAAATATAAATGTATTATTCGAATCTTAATAACATATCAAATATATACCCGAGTAAAAATTTTTTTATATGGTCATATATAAATATATATTATCATATATAACTCATATATGATGCTATCTGATCATATATTACATCATATATAATCAGATATAAAATAATATTTGTCCATATTTGTAAATATATGATTTCATATTCAATTATATATGATCATTTATGATAGTATGTTTCAGATATGAAAGCATGTACAATCATATATGATTCTATATATGCGCATATATGATTTCATATTCAATTATATATGATTACGTATGATAGTATGTTTCAGATATGAAATCATGCATAATCATATATGTTTCTATATGTAAACATATATGATCTCATACATAATCATATATGATTTTATATATGATTATATACACGAAATTATATTATCGCGTCTTTATATATATATATATATATATGTATATATGTGTGTATATGTACGATATAAATTAAAGCGCGCTTAAGCAATTTTCTAGATTTTTTTTTATTTTTTTAACAGGAATATTTTTAAATTTCTAATTTCTTTCACAAAAATTCACCAATATATCTTTTCCGAAAATACATGTACAATAGGGGATAAAGAAATCGCTCCACCCTAATATATATATATATATATATATATATATATATATATATATAATCATCATATATGACTATATTCATATATTTAATCATTCTTCATGTAATCAAAATATAATATACTGTCTTAATTAAAATTTTATTAAAATGACATATAAAAAATGCTGAGTTATAATACATCGATTTTATTCTTATACTTTACGTTATGTGTGATCATGAAACATAATGTTAAGTAAGATATATTCATATATAGTTGTACATAGATATGTATAATAATATGCAGTCATATATAAACATGCATAATAATAAATAATCATATATAGGTAAGCATAATAATATATAATTTTATACAATCATGTATACTCATACATAGTCATACACGGTCATATAGAGACAAATTTCGTATATGATCATGTATAATGATTCATATATGATTATATATAATTGCATATAAAAATTTTTACTCGGGTAGAATCGATAATTCATGAGTGATTGATATTAATGCACATGGGTTTAACTATGTATACTTTACAATGTCAGTGTTTAACTTTAATCGGCTCTCAAATAATCAATTTTAAGAATTTGATTGAAATGTACATTTAAATAAATTATTTTACTCAAATAATTATTGCATTTTTACATTTTTATTAGTGCAAATTATTAAAATTATTAAATATATTAAAATTATTAAATATTATTATATATTATTATATTATATATTAATTATTATATATTAAAATTATTGCATATTTACATTTTATTATCGTTTGCGACTCTCATTAAACATTAAACTTTGTTGTAAATATTTGCACGGAAAGATATCACTATAATAAAAGGTATCAATTTAAAGCATTTAAGGGCAGGTTCTCATGAAACTCGATCCGAAAATTCGATTTTTCTTTATTTCATTTTTTGATAGCCTATTATGTGTAGAATACATTCCCCAAACCGTTTGATTGAAATAAATTTCATAAAAAAGTTATGGCATAATAATTCGACCCATGCGAAAATAGAGTTTGCGCGGTAATGTGCATTTTACATCAATATTTTTTAAATGTGCTCCTATATGTATGTTTTATGGTAAGTATGGAACAGTATGAAATCAAGGAAGGATTGATGTATGGCCCTGGAATTGCTGATTAGCCACAAGGTACATTTTTTTTTCATTAACTCAAAAAATTAACCAAATCTTTTAATGCGTTTCCTGAAAAACGATGTTTTTAATATCTGTCTCTACGATAACTTAAAAACTACTCAATGGATCACTATTTTTTTATTTTTATTTTGAAGTTTATTTAATTTATTGGAGGATAAACCTAAATGCAGATAATATTTGCTGTTTTTTTTTTTATAGCACCTTAAGAAAGAAACGTGAAAAACCGGTATCGAAAAATTGCATGTCCGCCATTTTTTTAATTTTCGACTTTTTATTGATATTGTTGGTACAACCTCCAACAAATATTATATATTTTATAAAAATTTTTGGTTTTTTGATTTCAGATAATTTCTACAAGTGCTACAGTGGAGACCGATAAGTAACCTTTTTTTAAAACGGTTACGTTACAACACGTATAAACAATTCCCATGACGTTATTATTCTTAAACAAAAATTTTTTTTTATATTTTAAAACTCAATAAATAAGTGTCAAAAATCTTAAGTTGTTTATTTACTTCCTTCTATAAAAAAAAAATTCAAGACATTCACCTTATTTTTTGGTCGCTTGATGAGAACTTCTCCTTAAGACTTATCTACATAAGACGTAACACGCGAATCGCAAGTCGCAACGCAGACATGACAGGCTAATCAGAAGCAGCAATAGTTACCACTATCGCTTCTGATTGGCTATCGCATCTGCGTTGTGACTTACGATTTGCGTCTTATGTAGCTGGGCCTTTAAGTACATAAGGTGCGTCGGGAAGAAGCTGTTAACTCTGTAATTACCATTCTTTATTGTTTATTGGATATAAAAAAAGAATAAAATGATAACAATAACGCTAATAGCTTCTCCTCGCACGTACCCACAGAAAGTATTAAACAGTAAGATTTAAGCAGAGAGTAAAATGATCAGTTATAACCAAATTTTTAAAATGATGATCTTATCAAAGTTTTCTATTGTAATTTGGCTTCCTGCTTAAGTCTTAAGTTTTTCCATGTATGTTTCGTTGGACTTATATTCTGAAAAAATGTGGAAAAATTAGATGCATTTTAGGTTCGAAATCCGAACAATATTGTGCAACTTTTTCCGCAAATATCAAATATGAACATTGTCGCATTCTTGAAGAAATCGCGAAAAAGTCATCATTTTATTGATTTTAATTTTAAGAAATAACATATTGCTTATCATTTCACCGTTTTTTTTAAGAGTCACTTTGAGAATATCTAAGTAAAAGTCTAATTCTAATGTTTTGTCAAAAAATATAATGGTAAAAATATCTATAATTTTAATACATAATAAACTGATGTAATAAGAATATAATTAACAGAAATATTGAAATTTATTTAATATTTTAATTTAGTAAGATATGTTATTAGATATATCTGACACATTGCTTAGTAGTTAATTAAAATAGTTAATTAAAATCTTAAGTAATCGGTATATACTCCATGTTTTCATATATTAAATTAGTTTTAAGACCATTTTGTACAATTTAAAATTTGCAACAAAAGCCACGGATTTGCAGTTGTATGCATCGCATAATAATATGAAACTATTTTTTAAACTATTTTCTATTTGTCAGTTCAAAATATAAATATAAGTAATAATAATGTAATAAATCATTATTATTATATATTATTATGTACTATTATATTATTATAAATCAGATTCTTTTGTAGAATATTAATGCAAGTACAATCTATCAAAAATTACCTTTTTTAAAAAAAAGGTAAAAAAAAGGCGTCAAGTACACGCTCTTTCCACAATCAAAACAGAATAATTTTACCTCTCAAAAAAGCTGTCGTATATATATTTTTTATAAAAAAAAATATGATATTAGGAAATGACGCCAAATGGAATTTAAGAAAGAACTATGAATACAATATATTAAAAAAATAAATACATAAAAATATAAACTATTAAAAAAATAATAATAGTAATAATAGTAATAATAGTAATAATAATAGTAGTCTCGACACGAGCGATTGGGCAAAATGCTATGAGAGAGAAAAATATGTATACTATCTCTATTTATTCTAACCTTAATGGCTGCGTTCGGGCAAACGTTATTAGCGCTGAAAATCCATAGTGCACGAATGTGTATTATAGATTTTCAGCGCTAATAGTGTCTGCTCGAACGCAGCCAATGTAATGTGTATATTCGTATATTTTTTTTAAGTAGAAGCTGTTGGCAGCGTCTAAAAATATTAATATTAATATTAAAAATAAAAACATTAATTAAATATTTTTAGAATATAAAAATATTTTAAAAAGTTTATATATACATTTCTCCTATCTGAATTTATAAGGTTATCGAAGTTTGAATTCGAGCGGGAGTTGCGACAGACTAATCAAAAGTCGTCAATCTCGTGTCCAGACTCTGATATATATGGCTAATATCTTTTATTATTAAATATACTAGCACTCACAGTGAATATCGGAACGCACCCTTGTAAGGCCCGGTGTCCACAATGCTAGAAATTGGTCCAATCGCCAATCGCATTGATCAAGTGACCGAATTATTCAAATGCGATTGGTTAATCCTCTCTCCGTTCAAGATCTTGGACCAATTTCTAGCATCGTAGACACCGAGCTTAAAGCCCGTATCAGACTAGAGATTGAGATTGAGATTGGATTGGATTTTGACCAATCAAAGCAGAGTTCACTAAACTTGAAATTGGTTTTCTTTCTTCTGATTGGTTAAATTCCAATGCAATCTCAATCTCAATATCTAGTCTGATACGGGCTTAAGCACTGCTGTCAATCAATGGGTGCGTTCCATTTAACGTCCGCAACGCTCGCGTGCATCATTTCATCCTTGTTTGACATTCGATTACAACGAAGATGAAATGATGCACGCGAGCGTTGCGGACGTTAAGTGGAACGCACCCAATGACGCTAGCGCACCTAACGTCTAAAATTCGAAACTGGACATACGTACATACATAAGGGAGGCGCTCGTTTGGACACCACCAGAGAGAAACCTGAGAACGGCCATCCCGGCCTTTTTCGTAGGACCGTCAGAATTCCCGTACACCAGCGCACCTAGTTCCATTTTAGCGTGTATGGTACTACCAGAGAGAAACCTGAGAGCGGCCATCCCGGCCTTTTTCGTAGGACCGTCAGAATTCCCGTACACCAGCGCACCTAGTTCCATTTTAGCGTGTATGGTACTACGTATCGCATGTTGCCGATAAAATCGCCCCTTCGAAAATGAATGTGGTGCGAGTCCGTGCTAAGAACTTGCCAATCAGAAATAGATGTGAACCCCCCACCATAGCATCTCTTAGCACGGACTCGCACCACATCCATTTTCGAAGGGGCGATTTTATCGGCAACGTTTATGCGGTACGTAGTACCATACACGCTAAAATGGAACTAGGTGCGCTGGTGTACGGGAATTCTGACGGTCCTACGAAAAAGGCCGGGATGGCCGCTCTCAGGTTTCTCTCTGGACACCACCATCAGCGACCGGTGCCTAGAGGCTTTCCACTGTTCAAGCGCTGTGAGTGGCTCGTGTTCAATCGATTCGTGTCCAAACGGAGGCCACCCCATACATAAGATGGATTTTTGATTTTTACACTTTACATTATAATAACTTTTTTCATACAGCACGTACAGTAAAAATGAACATATTTTTGTGATATAATTCTGGTATGCGCTATCGATTGAGCTTATTATCAATTCAATCGGCTTAGCCGTTATTGAGATCTGATAATCTCGGCTCGTCTCAACTTTTGGTCTCACGTAAAGATACACGGTCTCGCGCTACGCGTGAACTTGACGCGAGATACTACCGTATCTCTTGATATTTAACAAACACAATAAGTATAAAATTATTGAAGTTTTATTTTCTGTAATTGTTATATAATTATTACTATGTAGTGTTTAAAGTTATAAGCAGTAAAGTTTAAAAGCAGTTCCATATATACTTATAGATGCGATAATTTTGAACAAAAAAGTTTTAGACACATATATAACAAGTAGAAAGTACGAAAATTTCGAAATATTAATGAAATAATACAAATTAAGTGACTATTAATTTCCGTTATATACTCGCCATTAACTGAATAGAACGATCGCAATAATTACCTTTATAGACCCCTCTTCTTTAATTAATAACTCTAAATTTTGCCAGATCGTATGTCCACATGTGTTTAATGTTTCTGCTTCTTCAATAAATCGAAGTACTTCATCCTCGAAATGTCGAAATAGATTCCACGTGGATTCAATATTTCTGCTTCTTCGATAAATCAGAGTATTTTATCCTCGAAATGTCGATATAGATTCCATGTGGATATTATCCATGTGGAAAATATCTACGTGAGATCTATGTAGATACTTCGTAGATATAAATGTTCATCCACATAATTCACGTAATTTCATAGATTCGACGTGAATTTAATTAGAGTATGTTTTCATGGGGGCATTTTATCCAATTTTCTTTTTACGCGATAGATATGTTCCGCATAATAATAAATCGCGTAAAAAGAATTATGTTTTTAATTTGAAAAAAGTGCGTAAGAAAAGTTGCATAAAAACGCGCAAAAAATAAACCGCATAAGAAAAAAGTTAAATATATTAAGTATGCATAGCTTCTATAAAATAATATATGTCATTTAATGCATAATTTTAAACTTGACTGTACATCATCCTTAGACATTCAATTTGCACGGTTGACCCAAGCAACTGTCATCTATGGATGTTTAGTGGATTATAGTTGCAGCTTGTAAGTCATCTCTCATGATAAAACGTTGATATACAATCATTATAATTCACCCTGTATATATTCCCAGCAAACACAATGTTACATGTAACGTATATGTTAGTTGTAATTTCCTACTCAACAATGTAACTGTTACATAACACGTGTGTTATATAACAGTTACATTGTTGAGTAGGAAATTACAACTAACATATACGTTACATGTAACATTGTGTTTGCTGGGTTTATATATATTTTTATATAAAAAATTTTTTACCAGGTAATATTTTCATCAATTTATATAATTCATGATTTTACGGACATCTAAAATAGAATCGAGGTACAATTTACGTAAGCTAAAATAATCTAATAATAATTCATTTTAGCATAGAGACATATTACATAATCAATTGATTAGAAAATTGATTGGATCTTTTAACGTGACTTTAGCGTTTATTGTATCTGAAGACGATATTGCAAAAACTTTTTAATATTAATGCATATATTTATTTATTTGCATCAGCACTATAGATTACGTTCAGAAGTTTAATAGACAACTTCTATATCTTTAGCAATAAATTATCATGATTGACTTTTATTATTTAAAAAAACAACAAAATTTTGCCTTTGATTTTATTTAGCTTTTTTCTATATTTAACAAAAACAAAATTAAAGCTCTAGTTTAATCATGATTTATATTAATCATGATTAAACTAGAGCTTTAATTTTGTTTTTGTTAAATATAGAAAAAAGCTAAATATTAGATTTAAGGATGTACGTGTCACATTTTGAAGTATTAGCAAAAATTTAAAAATTTTAGACTGTTCTATTACTTTGTAATAATTGTATCTTACTGCAAACAAGCTATAAATTACATCGATTAAATACATAAATATAATGGGACGATTATGTCATTTTAAGATTTTCTATGAATTTTTCATAAATAAAGAAATAATAATTATGTGATATTATATGTATAAATAAAATACAATAAATTCGGATATATAATAAAAAAGAATTAACAGTTTAATACACACATAGTTAAATTATTCTCTATATTATATTATTAAAATACTATTTTATTATCAATTATTTCACAAAAATATATTTTTTCTTAAATTCATCAAATTATGTTCCATGTTGTTCCATAAACTGTTTCAGGAGAGTCCTATCAAGAGGTATTGTCAGATGTTCAGCACCATCAATTGTACGTTTAGTTCGTAATAATTTGTGATCAATAAATTCAGTTAACTGTGCCCTTAATGCCAAATCAGAACTAACCAGAAACTGTTCACGCGCTGCTCGATATAGATCCTTGAATGGCATTCCTAAAATGACATCATAAAATAATCAAATTAATTTCCATTTCCAATTATCAAATTAGTTATTGAGATAACAGAATGTTAGTCGAGTGATACCTGCGAAATTGCTACTGCTGTTGCTCAATTGATATTTGACAAGTATTAGATAAATTGCTCGAGCATTTGTCGTGAGGGACAGAAAGACATTTTGGAGGGAAGATAACATGAGTCTACTGCTTTGTTGAACCAACAAGGAACTTTCATACGAAGTTTCCGCTTGATATGGCAATAACGTTGTTGCATCCCACCAATAAAAATTGAACTTTGCACATTTCATATAGTCCCAAACTAAAACAACAAATTAGCGACATTAATTAGTAGCGCGCACACGAATCAGCTTTAATTCAGATACAATAAAAATAAATTTAACTTACGGAGTGGTGCATTTATGTGATCAACAGATGCTACAACATGAATATTCGGAATGGTTGCTAAACTGGCGAGAATATTTTGAGCTTTATTTGAACGCAACATTACTCCATCAATATTATGGATTATTAAGTAAAGTCTATCATCCGGATTATCTTTCATAACTGTCTCGATAAGTTCTAAACAATCATTAGGGTTTGTTGGACAATCTAAATCTAATAAATCTGTTATTATGTTATCGAGTATCTGAAATGACATTTTATACATAATTTTATAAATATCTTTTTAACTAATAATCCTATATACATATTTTACTTACATCTTTCGATGTTAAGCTAGGAAAAAATCCATTTATAACCAATGTTGGATAATCTGCTATGATCTCATTGTGGAAATCATTTATTAAATTTCTTTTTGAACCTACTCCATGAAGTAGCAAACTGTAACCTTCTCTAGAATATAACACAGAATAAATTTTAGAATAAAGTATCATCAAAGAATACCTTGCATAACTATACCATGTAATACTTACTCCAATATGAATTGCCACATAGGAAAATACGATCTACAATTTTCTGTCAATGAGCAAATACGTGTTTTATGTATTGCAGAAATATGATTTTGATTTATTAATAATCCTTCTAATGTCTCCTCGGTAAGACGAGCGTTCCGAAGTCTTCTTAACGTATGATCAGATGTAACTGTCTTTTCCGATTGAGATTCAAAATAGTCGTCGGTGTTTATATGCTTTAAATGTTAAAACATTTCATGAAAAATACACACATGTGAATAATAACTGAAATATTATTTATATTAATTTGTTAAATATTTAAGGTAATCTTGTTAATCCTAACTTACATAATCCTTGTAAGCAACAGTCTTACGTCCTTTCTCTGTTTTCTTAGCTATATTCTGTACCTCGCGTTTTGGTAAAGGTTTTTGTTTAATTCCCCTTCTAGCATTGTTTTCTTTGCTCACATCAGAATTCTCACTATCCTCACTTTTATCAGAAGTTTCATCAGATTCTGAACTGACTTCATGGTCTGAAGGTATATATTCACTGTCTTCTGACACGCTCTCATCGCCACTTGAATTTACACTAGGTAAATATCGTTTTCGAGACACTAACGATTATAAGAAAAAAAGAAATTAAAAATATGCAAATATTCTTTTATAATTTATAGCAAAATTTCTTTGTGAAATAAGATGATATGCTATACCTTTGTTATCAGCATCTTTGTTGCTCATTTGATTTTCAGAATTTGTCACAATCTTATCAAGAACGATTTTTAGAACTGGAAGTGTCCTGAAACTTTTTGGAGTCTCAGGTGTACGACACTGATTGGCTTTAATCATCATGCTATTTCTTTTTGTCGGTGTTTGAAATCCATACAATTTTTTTCCACTTACATCCTTCTCAGAAAATAATTCTAAAACACAAAACATAATGTTAGACAAGTAGAAGAAAAGTATAAGAAGTGATTACTTTATATAAATCTTCATCAATTACCAAATGGCTTCTGTACGTTCTCTTCGACATCTTTAAGTTGCGTCTCTATCTCAGTCTTCATTATATCAGCTCGCGCTAAAAAAATGAACATAAACAATGCCTAGAATACATTGACAGTGCAGTATAATAAATAATAAAATATAATAATATGTATAGATTGATAAGCAATTTTTAAAAGGTATCAGACAAGATTCTAAAAACAAGTTTATATATCAAACGCATATTTATATTAAAATAATCTTACGAGTGCCTTCAAGTGTTCCCTCATCGCTATCCTCTGTGTATTTCACATGAGCTTTTACTCGCGTAGATCTTCTCACGTTTCTAGCAGAAGCCATTCTTTATGTTGATACAAATTTTCGTGATCAAAATTCTCTGTGCCGCGTCTTTCTCTAATCTAAATGATTGAATCCGACATTCCGAAAATTTCTTCACCGTTATTTGCAGATCTCTGTTGCAAATTATCGTTTTGGCGCCATTTGCGAACAACAAAGCAGCGTCTAATTGGTTTGTTCGCGTTGTTTGAAATTCTCAAAAATTCTTTGCACTAAGGGCCAATGTCACCAACGTCGGTTAGACTAACCGACGGTTAATTCCAATGGAATTGTCCAATCGCATTTGTCTTTGATCAGAATAAACCAATCACGATTGACAC
>JANQDE010000593.1:0-25574 GCA_037157785.1 Cephalotes varians | reverse complement strand
CGACGTGAAATTAGAAAGCTGTACAACTGTGGCGATAGACGAGGCGGATAACAAAGAGACCAAGCGTAATCAGGCATTAATCGTATACGGCATATCTCGATTGATCTTGTGACTTGTGTTGTTTTATTTACAGACTTCGACACTTGTATAAATATTCGTGATTTGCTGTCTTGTAACATTCGCGAGATCGGCGACGAAGATGTCAGTTTTGAATCAAAGCGGCGAGGATGCGGTGGAATGCCCTCTGTGTATGGAGCCGTTGGAGGTGGACGATCTGAATTTCTTCCCGTGTACCTGCGGATACCAAATATGCCGTTTTTGTTGGCACAGAATCCGTACCGATGAGAACGGCCTATGTCCAGCATGTCGAAAGGCCTATTCTGAAAATCCGGCTGATTTTAAACCCCTTACTAAGGAAGAAATAGCAAGGTATTTACAAATATATTATTTATCCAAATTAATACATAAATTGACATAAATGATTTACGGCTGATTGTTCCATCTTCGGATAAACTATGTAGCAATTTATCTGATAGATAAACGTCTATAGAACAAATCGACAACGCTCTATAAATATTTCTCCCGATAAATTATTACATTTAGTTTATCCAAAGATGGAACAACCAGCCCTTCATAAAAACATTGTAATAATTGATCTATTTTGCTTTGTTCTTTTTAGATTAAAAGCTGAGAAAAGATTGAAGGATCAACAACGGAAGCAGAGAGTTACAGAAAATCGGAAACATCTAGCAAATGTGAGAGTAGTACAAAAAAATTTAGTGTTTGTAGTAGGATTACCAATGCGACTGGCAGATTCTGATGTGAGTATAGTCACAATGAGCATTCTATAAATGATTGATAACGTAAAGAGCTCTGTAAACATCATATTTTTAAAATATAAAAAGTTCAGAATACATAATATTTTTATTTGGCATGCTTTTAGGTTTTAAAGAAACACGAATATTTTGGAAAATTTGGGAAGATACACAAAGTCGTAATTAACCAGAGTACTTCCTATGCGGGGTCTCAAGGCCCCAGTGCTTCGGCTTATGTTACTTATCAAGTGAGTTGATTTACAGTCTTTGACGCGATTTTTTCTTCTTATTTCATGCATGCTTGTGAATGGGATAATAAATAAATGTAATAAATATTGTAAGCAATATTTATTACATTATAAGCAATAAGCTTTTCATGTTGCAACAGCGTCAAGAAGATGCGCTACGTGCTATAGAGGCTGTGAATAACATTGTTGTGGATGGACGGACAATAAAAACGTCATTAGGAACGACGAAGTACTGTTCGCATTTTATGCGTAACCAAGCCTGTCCGAAGCCAGATTGCATGTACCTGCACGATCTTGGGGACCAGGAGGCATCGTTTACAAAGGAAGAGATGCATCAGGGAAAACATCAAGAATATGAGCGCAAGCTTGTGCAGTCATTGCATGCACACGCGTCTTCGATTCAACGGTATAAAATATCAAATATTTTATAAAAATAATAATCGGAACTGTTATGTGCATGAAATTATTTTAATCTATTTGTACCGACGCCAGAAAACCGACGCCATCACCACCTGTAACGGGCAGTATTGTTAGGGAAAGTGGAACTGTAAATTCACAAACTAAAGAGGCGTGGCCGTCGTTGCAACCGGGACAGACAAATAGTGAGTAAATCTGCAAACATATGAGCATAATAAGATACATTGTTGAAAATTAAAATTAAAATTTTTATAAGTATTTTTGATATGTATCAACATTTTGTTTTTAGGTACACAAAGCGGTTGTAAAGAAATATCACCACCCATGCAAACGACTTCACAACACAGCAATGTAACAAGCGGAAACGGCATGGTAGCTCAACAAAGTCATATGTCCTCCGGGGTGTCTATGCATCAACAAAATAACAACAATAAGGGTGAAAGTGGTGTAGGTGTACGACGGGGTAAAAGTAATAGCGAAAGTAAAGCACAGGCAGCTCGGAACAAACATAAAAATAGTCAAAACAAAGAGAAGCACGGTACTCGTACGACGTCGCGATCCGAATCAAGCTCAATTAACACGCAAAGTAGTTCACAATCGCAAATTACTGGACAAAAGGATGTTAGAAACTTTTCTGCTGATATGAACAGTGAAATGTTGCAAAAATTGGGCAACAAGTGTAAAATGGAACAGCAGCAGCCACAGCCACAACAAATTAGTAACAAAACATCAAAATTAGTTCAATTACAGTCTCACGAAGTTAATGTAAATGGTGCATTTCAAAACGGAGAACGTCGGCATTCGGACAGTGAAATGGATCAACAGCGCGAAGGTAGTACGCCAGCAAGTACGATCTCGAGCACAGAAGACTCGAATGTAAATCACCAAGCTGAACACTTAGCTGAATCGAGTGAAGAAAACAGTAATGCTGTTCTTTTAGGTGAGTTTTTTAGCCGGATCATTCAGCCTGATTATTTTGCCATTTTCATTTTTGTATGTATTTATTTCTTAGTAAAAAAATTCTACGATATGTGTGTGTAAAAATGTTTTGATACGATAGCGAAAAACATTACGAAATTATTTTAGTTCAATTTGTAATCACAAAACTCTAAATTTATTGATAATACATTTGCACAATTATTTTTTAATAATTTGTCATTAATTGCTAGACAACTTTTTATTGATTATTTTACATGTTTGCATAAATGAATTGTTTTGTGAATAGATTGTCATTATAATATATTAATATATGCGCACGCCGCACGCACACACACACACACACACACACACACACACACACACACGCGCGCGCGCGCGCGCGCGCGTGCGTATTATACACACATATATGTGTGCGTGCGTGCGTGCGTGCGTACGTATGTGTACACACACACACACACACACACACACACACACACACACACACACACACACACAGTTATAAATTTGTTATTGGAAATTATAGAAAAATTGTATGTTCATCACATACTATGTATATAATTCAAATGAAGTAATTGTAATGTGGCATAAGATTAATCGTG
Source organism: Cephalotes varians (assembly GCA_037157785.1). NCBI lineage: Eukaryota > Metazoa > Arthropoda > Insecta > Hymenoptera > Formicidae > Cephalotes > Cephalotes varians. The sequence goes on along the minus strand of JANQDE010000593.1, from coordinate 22,556 downwards.
TAATGAGTTACTCAGAATGTGTGCTTATTCTTTGCGTTGAACATAAAATTTGTCATAAAATTTGAGCGCACAACTAAATAATATAATTTATTGTTGATTATATTTTACAATCAGTACTGTAGAACAATACATTAAATAGATTATTGATATATGCCAAAATAAAGAGAATTCTTGGAAAAAATCAGTAGTAGCCATCTTTTTGTGTTTTTATGTATACTTAAACTACTTTGTATTCCTTATAGATTCCAATGAGAAAAATGCGGGTATGGACATTATTCGTCTGATTCAATTGATTCGAATTGAAAATTTAAATCGAAATATATTGTGTTTTTTGAAATTATATGAGTGCGCTATTTTGAGTTTGATACTTTTATATCTAAAGAGACACTCCTATTGCTGTTAAGTTGTATAACTTATTTAATCTTTTTTGACGTGTGTGTAAACATTTCTTGAGAGAAGAAATGCATTGAATAACTTTATTCTGGCATTGTAAGAGTATAGAGACGATTTTGACCGCGTCGTGTAGTATAGAGATTTTTGCACATCATCTTAGGTTCGTCTCCAGCTAGCACAAATTCATCACAAGGTGCCAATCAACCACCACCAGGATTACACAATGGATCTCAAATGCAACTCAACCACCGATCGATCTTTCAGGCGGACAATAATAGTTTTTTCAGTTCAAATACTTTCCAAAAACTACCAACTACCACTTCAATACCATCGAACTCCCTCACAGGTATGTACAAGCTTTCTATGTAATATAGTTTGCTATCATTAACTTTCTTTACACAAAAATTCTAAATAAGATAATACTTTCCTTTCAAAAAAACGTTATGATAAAGAATTATTACAAAATTTGAAGATTTATTTAGACGCTTCTATTCTGCATTTTTTCATTTTTACATGTAATTAGTGAAATAATTATCACAAGTGCTGAAGAAAATGAGTTTTCTTTCGGTATATAGCAAACACAAATCTGGATTGGACGAGCACAGGAGTGGCTACAATACCCGATTCCTTACCGACAGTTCATTCTAGTGAAGATTGGCAGGCTGCTTTCGGCTTTCAGCCTGAATCATCTCGAACGAACCGCATTATATCAAAATCCAGTCCAACTGATTCGCCGAGAGTAACGTTCAACTCTGAGAGTTTTGTAGACGAAGAAGTTTATATAAATGCACCTTATACTACTACACTCACAGAACCATCATCTGGTACCTTCACGTCTAACTTACTTGTAAATTCATCCACATCTAAGTTTATGGCAGATTATCAACAAAATTCATTACAACAAAGGCTTAATATACAGGTAAGCGGAACAATAAAATTTTCGAGTTATGTGTCTAAAAAATTTAACAAGATGTTCTTTGCATATAAGTGCAAAATTTTTATTGAAGAAAAATAATTTACTATATTACTAATGTTATTTAATATGTGTAAAAAATTTTTAAGGCGCAACAAACTCAAGAAAATTGTGAGTATATAAAACAGAACGGCCATGCTACAATGGAAGAAGTTCGGAATCACTGTGACGCAGGCTCAGACGTGAAAGCGGATGACGATTTAGGTTTCGATCCTTTCCACGAAACGCAGAAAGCATTAGCAGAACTTTTAGAAGACGAAATGCAGGTGCAACAGCAGAAGATGTTTCAGCAACAACAGCAACAAAGAGAACGAGAAGAGCAAACTAGGGTGCAACATCAACAATCTCTCGCAAGCCTTAATCAACAACACTTTCCACAAGTAAATATTGTTATTTCGAAAAGGATCTTTTTATTTCTTATTAAGATTAACATGATATATTTAAATTTAATAATGCGTGCCCCGAATTTCAATGCACGTTGTTTTTTTTACATAACACGTTGTTCTTTTCATTTTTAACAGGTTTTTTTATTTATTTTTTATTTTGTATTTTGAAACTGAGATATAGTAAAGCTATGAAAGGGAAATTATGTCAAAGAATAGAGATAACTCATACGCGAAATGTAATTATTGATAAGAAATTGTTCAGATATTTTTTACAATAACACGTGTCACGAAAAGTTAACAAAATTTAATCGTACATTTTAAGAAGGCTCTGTGATTTCATATTTTAAAAATGCATTCACAAATTAAATAAACTTAAAGAAACAAATACTCTTTTAGGTTACTCACATAGCACATTTGCAACAAGCCCAGCACTTGCAAAATCTACAGGTGCTTCAGTCGCATTCCCTCTTATCTCGTCTTCCGCAAAATCTGTTACCAAGTGGCGCGCAAAGCCCTGCACAGAGTACTGTGACGGCTACCAGTTTAGGACAACGCAGTCGACTCCCGCCACCGGGTTTTCCTGGTTCCACACCAAATCATATGAACTCATTCGGTCTCGGTATACCACGACCAGCACCAACGAATAGTGCCCTCTCTGGTTAGTGTTCCTCCAATTTTTCCAGACATCAGGAGTCATAGTGCACAGTGCGTGAAGTTTACATACGTATACGATAATCTATCGTAGCCGTAGACACAAAAATTGATCCGCGGATTTTTAAAGAGAAATAAAAAGATTTATAAATATTTATCGGTCTATAAAGAATCACGAATATGTAGATTTAGATTGGATGGAGAATATTTTAACGTCCGTTCAACATTATATTTGCAGGAGCGCAGCCACCTCAGCAGAGTGCGTACCTTCCAAATGGAAGCCCGCTTCTCAACACCCAAAGTAATAATTCAATCTGTTATTCTATATTCGGATATTTTAAATATATTTTCAGATTGATATCTAATCAATTTTTTCATCTAATCAATTTTCTCAATTACAGGCATTGGCAAGTGCACGGGCGATGCGGTTTATACCTTAAAAGATTGGTGTGAAATTAACAATCAACAACAACAGTTCCATCATCAAGCATTGCATCAGAAAGGATGGAACAATTTCGGACCTATCGCAGATTGGACTTCGATTGATCCGGCTATAGTTACTTCGTCTAGACCTCTTCCATTCCAAACTACCAGCGCTTGGCAGTTTTCCCACATTCATCCTCATGTTGTAACTCATAACACGCAACAGGTACAGAATTTCGTATATTTTTTTACAATTTTGAACTTTGTCAATCATTAGAATATAAAAAATAATCATAAAATATAAAAAGACGCAAATTTTATTTGATCAATTCTTTACAAAATATATATCGATGCATGAAACAATGCAGGAACAGAATGCACCTGCTCAGCATTGGGCGATGCAACCACCTCCTGGCTTCGCTGCACCGACGACCACAGGACAGTTGAATAATTCGCAGCCGAGTACGACCGCACAACCGCACACCAAGCTCATCTCTGCAGGATCAGAAATCGAAAGTAAGTTGATTGCGATCAAGCTCCGTGCAAACTAATAAACAGAAAAAGAAAGATACATTATAATGCGCGGTATCGAGATATATAGGCCGTCTATATTGCAGACCTATAAGTCTAATGCGTGAGGCGAACGAGTCGAGGCGTCATAATGTTTCCAGACGTGGCAAGATCAAATCCAGCAAATGAAAAAAACAAAAAAAAAACGACAGTCGATAATGTACGTTTTCCTAACGCTTCTGTATCTTAACGTTTTATTTCAAATTTTCATTTATTTATGCGAGTGTTTACTCGAATGAAATATCGGAATAAAATATGAGTTAAATGCGTACTCCTCGATGTAACGAAGATTATCAATACAACTTCCTCATGATATTATCATTTCTGAATTATAGCAAAATTTATCATATTTAAGTCTGACTATCGTTATAAGCGAAGTTTATGTAGGATATGAAATATTAAACGGATAAATGATTAAAATATCAAAAAATAATCACGATATTTGCAAATACATTTTTTTTTTGAATTCTTATTATCAAAACACTATTTTTGAAACGTATTAAAATTGAATTTAAATATATCCTGTATTTATAAACGTTGTGAGATTAAAATACAGCAGAAAATTATTAGAATGCAAATGTAATGAAACTTCCCGAAATATTGTTTAATCTTATATCTGTCTAAAAGTATGTTTTAAATTAAATACTTTATTATCTAAAAGCTCTATTGTTATATCGCAATGAATTGTTATATATGTATATGTATCTAATAACATGGTATACTATGAATCATCTTATACATATTTTGCTATTTTATAGTAATGTTTTTACGTTGAAATGTAAATGATACGTTTTATCCAATTGTTTTACAAAACTAGAATTCTTCTATCATTGAGCAGAGTATAATATGACATGATTTTACTATCGCTGCAGTAAAATAACATGGAGTTTTATTATCTTTGCATACACATAAATGTTTTTCGAGTATGTCACTGACATGCGTCATCATACATTGTGATATTAAAAGACGCGAACTCGTTATTATAAAAGAAAAAAGAAAAGACTAAGAATTAGGATTTCCTAACTTAGTTTTGATAATTATTTTAACGTGTATCTTGAGTTGTGAATCAAATTGATTGAATATACAGGTTCATACAGATTAAGAATTACCTATATTAATCGCGAGAACAGCGATATTTCCAATCTTGCGACAAGATCGATATCGATGTATCAATATTGATTAAGGAAAACTACAGATGGCTGTTCGAAAAAAATTAACAACGCGACAATGTATTTTATTTACAAAGGCGAAGCGAGAGAAAGAAAGACAAGAGGAATATTAACACACACGATGTATGATAAATGATAAGCGAGAGAAACGTCTGAGCGATGTACTACGATGTTCATACGATGCGAATTACGTCGAACGAGAGTTATTCCCGAGGCAGATGATTATCGAAAGTATCTCTGTCATTTTAAAGGCGAATAACGAAAGAACGTCACATACACAAGAGAACGAATGAGATAATAAAAGTATAATTATAAAATTTAATTCAGTAAGATAATCGAGAAATATACGATAATGCGCAATGAAATTCCTGTAGTAGTTCTATCTTCGTCTTTTCTTTGTATCCTTTGTCAATTTTTGCACATTACTTAGTATTATTAAACTTTGTTAAATTACATGATAATTCGTTTTTTTTTTTTTACAATAATGGCTCAGGGAGAAAGAAAGATTTACATGCTGATCAAATAATTTAATTTAATTACTTATTTACAATTGTTTATCTTGTAAAGTTTTATTTCCATTATATAATGAGATTAATGTTTCAAATTCAACGACTTGCTGTTATTACTGCATTTGGAAGTTTCGTATGTACAGAAAGGATTCTTATCCTCGACGTCTACGGAAAAATTTCCCTTCGTGGGATTTATTTCAAACATACGGTAGTAATTTAACATAAAGCAAAACTTTGTGTCAGAATTAGGATAAGAAGGTGAGTATCTGAAAAAGTCAAGTCACATATAAAAAGTACAATTCGTCGTACATAATAAAACACAATACAACAGTCAAAAAATAACAAAAAAAAATATATATATAATATTATATACGTTAATCATTAATATTTTTTAATTGTTATAAATTAATCTTTTTTGAAAATAGTTATACTTTGCCATGAAATGACCTGTGTCACGAGTGTTCTTCATTGCCCAGGGATACTCAACGTATCTGTATATAAATAATTCCAAGTAATATTTTATTTATATTTATCTATACCTTAGGAGAATTTATATTTACCTAAGAAATTGATATTTTTTTAAAAAAAGGAAATTAAATAATAATTAAATAATATTCGTACAATATATATTACAAATGTGTGTAATTTGATATAATGAGATTTTTAGGAAAACTTAAAATTAAATCGAGCTAAACTGAGATATGTCAAACTTACGTCTTAGGAAAAGCAGGGAATCCACAATGAATATATTTTATTATAACGCTTAAATACTCAACAGATCTGGTGTGTGAGCAAGAGGATATTTTTAAAATGTCTAAAATGCAAATTTGTTTTATTTTATCGTTCTTCCCTGTCATTCTAGTCAACACTTAACGTTTCTCCATAAGCAATAATTAGGGGCAACTGATCTCTTACCGCATCCTGGTTGCATTCTTCCATTATTGAAGAAAAAGTCGCAATAACCCATAGGATACCACATTCCAAAAGTCAACGAAGTGTGAAAAATTACTACATATATGGCATCCGACTTGCAAAGTCTAGCTTTGCATTCCTTGTCACTAAACAACGGATTTGCGGGATCGAGGGCAATAATATATAAAATCTTCTCGTTATTGTACTTGGCGACTTCTTTTGCAGCGAAGCCACAAATGTGCGCGCCGAGACTATGACCAATGAGTATGATGTTTTTTATTGGGACACCACACTTGATCAAGGCAATGATATAGCTGCAAGAGAGAATTCAAATATATGAACTGTGGATATTGTATCTTTGATATATGTAAAGTATAATATAATTTTTTTTTAGTACTATGTTTATTTTGTATATTGTGTGTGTGTGTGTGTGTGTGTGTGTGTGCGTGTGCGTGCGTGCGTGTGTGTGTAGTATATATATATATATATATATATATATATATATATATATAATATCATATACGTTAATCATTAATATTTTTTAATTTATTGTTATAAATTAATCTTTTTTGAAAATAGTTATACGTTGCCATGAAATGACCCATCTTAGGAGTGTTCTTCACTGCCCAGGGATACTCAACGTATTTTACGATAGGTGGATCCTCAGTGCAGGCTGCTTGAGACCAATCTACTATGAATACGATGAAACCTTTCTATAAAAACAGGAAATTATTTTATTAAATTCTTGATTACAAGAACTGATACAGAAGAATTAATACAGAAGAGTGATCAAGAATTCATCAGGAAATTATTTTATCACTTTTTGACTTTTCTACTCTTTGCTACGTTTTACAACACTTTTGTATTAAAATAAGATTTTTGTCCTTTGTAGATACATTGTATATGAATTACTCATATCAATGTGTAATATCTACCTGTACCAAATTTCTGGACAGCTCTTGAAACGTAGACGCGTTTGCAGAACTGAGGAAGCCATGGACCACAAAGACAACCCGTTTCGACGAATCGATATTATCACAGATTTCGTTTATCGCAATATTTTTACGGCTGAAAGAAAAATAATCGGCTCAGCAGAATTGACAATGAATATTTGCACTTTTACCTGTTGTCCCGAAACACCTTTATCGATTTAACGCCTTTGGTACAAGAATCCGGGTTGCCTATCTCCAATTTTGGCTCGGCATATAAATATGTACATTGTGCAAGGAAAATTACAAGTATCGTAGTAACCGTTCTCATTGCTTAAAGAGAATATTAGCGAATCGTTGAAGAGAAATTGACACATGGGATCAAGTTTCGCAATTAAGAGCTTTTATATGTACACAAGTACGTTTTATACTTTTATACGCATACAAGTATTGACATTTGTAACATTATCAGCAGCTGTGCAAATTGTTTTTAATAAGCGCAGGAAACTTGCGGAAGTATTCTTTATTCATAATATTACAATGGCAAATGATCAACAATGGACATTGTCACCGCGCGCATCTGTTCTTTTTGCGGATCGCTTTTATTTTCGACATTACATTGTGCAGCAATAAAAGATGACGAAATGCCGCAGACAAACATTCATTTTGTGATGATCTGCCTCTGGTATTATTTATCGATATGGCGTAATACTCAGCACATATTTTACATCGTCGAATTGAAGTTTCATTGAACGGGAAAATTTTTATGGACGTTTTAACGATTATCTACTTTCATGAAGTGCACACATCCAGATAAATGTCGAAATCATGAACTGAAGAACCTCACAAGATTTCTATAAAGCAAGTCGCGATGGAGTTTCCATTTTCTTCGATGGGACACATTCGTATTCATATAAATTTGCAAGTATGAACTGGAAAATTTGTATATTTTAAATTCACAAAATAATTGCATCGTTAAAATATAAACAAGTACATAATAAACAAAAGATTTGCTTATGCAATGTATTGTGAGAAGATTGCTGAATATCTTATTTTTATTATTATATTTAATAATTATATTTAATTATTATTATATTTTTATTTTTATCTAAAAAAGAAGCATCGAACATAAAGGCAAGAATGAAATCTTTCAGAGATTTTTGGAGAATTTTGAATGGAGTGTCATGATACAGTGTCAGAGCTCAAGTCAATTTTGTTATCAACTGCAAATTTAACTTAGACAAAACATGAAAATTATTCTCAAAATTATTCTCTACAGAATATTTAAATATAATTTTAATAATTATAATGAGTATAAAAAAGATATTCTACTAATCAAAGTGGTTGGAATTAGGATTGATGCACACGTAACAACGCAAGAATTTAAATTTCGCTCTGTAGTTGTATGCCTGAAGTTGTTTGAGCAATAATGCAGTAACGATAATAATTATTAGATATTTAAAATATAAGATATTTTTTTATAAGAAGCGCATTCAAACGCAACGATCTGTTATTAACCATTTATAACTAGTTTAATGTTTTTTTCTACATACACAAAATATTTAAATGTTCTAATAATTTTAACAATAAAATACAATTAACAAATTTAAAAATAAAATACAATTAACAAAAAAAAATTATTTAGCTATCAACTAATCAGAACAAAGTCAGAATTTATTCATTTATAAGATTTTAAATCTCGTACATTATACACTGATTGCTTGTGCAGTAATACAGTAGTAATACAGTAATTATAATAATTACTAGATACTTAAAATATTTTTTTTTTTCATAAAAAGCGCCTTTAAAATTAAACCATTTAATTGTCAATTATCATATTAATTTATAATTACCTTTCCCTTCCAAAATCTTGATTTCTTTACGCGGTAAAAAATTTATTATAATGTAAATGTACATAAACATATATAAATATATATAATTATATACGATATATAATTAAAATATAATTAAAATATAAAAATATATATGGATATATATACAGGGTGTCCGAAAGCGAATTGGGAGTCATTTAGAAGCTCCTAACATGATTATAGTAAAGCGATTGTTATCGTTAAAAGAAAAAGGAGAAATTTCTGCGAAGATGTTGAGAGTGCTCTCGAAGCATCCAAACTTGGCAGCATTCTCAACAAGGATGGCTTATCCCATTTGGGCTAGTTGAAGCTCCCAAATGACGAATATACAAAATCAGAAGAATCCTTAACATTAATGTCCACCCATTTTCCAGGGTTTAAGTGTGTTCTCCATGTGTTCTTTTAAAAGAAGCAGGACTCAATCTGGCCGATTACAAATCCAGAGAGTGATTAGCAGCAAAAGTGGTATATCCATGTAAGGTCAAATGGGCCATCAAAATCTTCGATCCCTACGAGGCACCAAAACCAGACGGAATTTTTTTCCGTTCTACTCAAGAAAGGACTGAATGTTTTATTTAGCCCCCTGACAAGAGCCTGACTTAAGCCAAGCATTGCTCTTAGACACGTTCTCCAAGCCTGAAACAGGAAGAAAGTGGTCTTTTTGCCCAAACCAGGAAGAAACTGCCATGTACTGGTTAAGGAATTTAGACCTGTCAACCTAACATCTTTCATTTTAAAAACCTTGGAGAGACTGGTTGACAGGTTCTTAAAGAATGGCCCCTTGCTCTTAAAACCGTTGGCTTTATCTCAATACATCTATAGAGAGGGCAGATCGATAGATACCTTACATCACCTTGTGAGCGGGGGCTGGAGACGCAGCTAGAAGCTAAGGACTACGCAAGTGCTCTGCTACGCTAGGTGTCTTTATAGATATTGAGGGAGCTCTGACAGTACCTAAAATAAATCTATTAAAGAAGCTATGGCCAAACGCGAGGTCCCTGAGGCGCTCGTAGATTGGACACAAAATATGCTGACAAATAAAAATCTAACTATCAATTTAGGCACAGTCTCAATTGAGGGACGTCCGGCCGATGGCCCTCGCAAGCGGCGGTTTTCTCTCCACTGCTATGGTGTCTTGTGGTGGACGAACTCCTAGTTAAACTGAGAAAAGCAGGTTTCCTGGTTTTTGGCTATGCAGACAATGTAGCCAAAGGAAATTTTCTATCCATTCTCAAGGAACGCATGGACGACGCTTTGAGAATTATCCAGAACTGTGTAGGGATTGACAAAGGTCTGACGGTTAATCCGTCACGGTCATGATCTTCACCAGAAAGTACAAACCTGAAACCATAGAACTTTTGAAATTGTGGGGAAAGAAATTAATATACGTCAACTCAGTGAAATACCTGGGAGTCATTCTAATACCAAACTGAGTTGGAAACGACACCTCAAGGAAAAGAGAAATAAATTTTACATCTCCATGTGGGCTTGTAGAAGAGCTATAGGTAAGACGGGGTAATGAAACCCAGGATTGCTCTATGTACAAGATGATACTTTTACCAAGACTAGCAGCAGTGATCTGATGACCCAGGGTGGAGAAGGTAGGAACCTGCTCAACCCAGTAAACGAAAATGGATTGAAAATTTGTAATCGATTTTAATTTATTTGAACACAAACTGAATTGAAAAAATAGCAATTACATTATTTCAATACTAAGTCCTGGAATAAAATAGATTTCGTGGCCGGCAAAATTTCTTTTGGATTGAAAGAATACAGAAATCACTTCGTTTTAATTCCGTTTCATAGATTAAACTGGATTGCGTGGCCCGTGTATTATTTTGGATTAAAAAAAATAGAGGACTCCCGTAGTTTCAATTCCGTTTTATATATTACAATGGATTCAAGAAATTCTTACATTTTAATTGGGTAAAAATGAATTGTGTAGAATTGCTGAATTCAAATTTTGGATTTTTCCGAATCTATTTCCGTTTACTGGGAAGATAGTTACTTGAGGACTACAATAGGGGTTATGAAAACTATTTCAATAGAAGCGATAAAAGAGTGGCCCTCTGCTCTCGTCTGGATCAGATTATTGTTTGCTCAGCCAGACTAACTGCATACAGACTTAAATGTCAGGATGAATGGAGGGATACTGGACTTGATTACACAAGGCTTGGCGTCTTCTAGAAGTATCCTTTCACAGAGGTGTAGTAAGATAGAATTCGCAGGAAATATTAACTGATCAAAACTTTTAAGACTTCGATACCAACCAGAAACGATTGGAAAAGATCAGATTTCCTAACCGATCTGAATCTTGAACTCTGGTTTGCAGACGAATTAAATATCAACGATTGCTTTGATGCGGGAATTTATGAGTCTAGAACAAACTATGGAGAGATTCCTGGGAGGGCTAGCCACGGTCGAGGTGCTGGCTATCCTTCGGTATACGAAAATCCTTATTGAACAAGGAAAACAAAACAATCGTATTTACATCTGCTCAGGCAGAGCAGCTATAAATGACCTTACTAAGACCACTAGACCACAGAGCCATTTGTTTGGGACTGCATCATTTAAATAGACTGGGGGAATTAAATAAAATGACCTTAACATGGATCATCATGAATTGGCGAAATGGGAGAGAGAAAGAGAACCCGGTTTCACGGATCATCGGCGTCCCGTTTGCCTCAAGAAGGAAAGCTGGCATCAAAAGCTGGCTGGAGCGAGGGCATTTGAGCTTCTGGAGGGGAGCCAAGGGTTGCTGCTGGTCCAAACAGCTGATGAAATGCCTTCAATCCAACAGAACTAAAGATCCGTTGGCATTGAAGAGAGGTAAACTGAGGATAGGCATTCGACTTCTTACGAATCATGTATCCCTCAAGACACTTGCACAAGTTCGGATTTGCCGAGCAAAGGGAATACAGATTGTGCGGGAAGGAGAACGAGGATAGCCTTCACATCCTGTGCCACTGCCCAGCGCTTTCTTGCAAAAGATATAGATTCTGGGATCATACGTTTCTTGAACCTGAAGATCTAGCTGAAAAGAGAAGAGAATGAGCCGTCTCATAAGCTTGATATCGAACACTAGGCTGGGACAACTTAATCCTATTAATCAGGTCACATAGGAACTTTTAGATCTAAGTGACAAGAGCCGCTCCAAGACCCACTCGCAGCTTTGCTACTACTACTACTACCACCACTACCACTATCACTACTACTACTACTTGAATTAAATAAATATTATTATTAAAGATGCGCTAAACCGATCAAAAGTAGATCTTCGTGCTAATGTTTCTTGAGTGAATTTATATACATTTATTAAGTTCACCAAACTGCGCGCCGAATAAATTTTCGGTTTTGACACACAGTCTTAAGTTGAACAAGAATAGTAATATCACGATATTAAATTGATAATCAATTTATAATGATGCTAAATAATAATGATGCTAACAAGCATCTTAAACTCTTTTCTCTCTGAATATATTAAAGAATTTGTGTCTTATACCGGTCTATATTCTATTTGTGGGAGGGGCTCGTTTGGACACGGATCAATTGGACACCACCAACCACAGCAACCGGTGCCTAGAGGCTTTCCACTGTTCAAGCGCTGTGAGTGGCTCGTGTCCAAATGGAGGCCACCCCTATTTGTTATTTAAAAACACGCGCGCCTAGCATGCGTTCTTCTAAATATCATCACCGATTGTTGCGAGAAATATCATCACAGTGCCTCAGTAGTCGAGATGGACAAGACACTCGCTTCGGAAAGTCCCAGATTCGATCCCTGACTGAGATGTTATTTTTCGCAACAAATTCTTTATAATTCGGGAGAAAAGAGATTAAGATGCTCGTTAGCATCATTATTATTAAATTGATTATCAATTTAATATCGTTATATTGCTATTCTTGTTCAACTAAGACTGTGTTTCAAAATCGAAAATTTAGCCGGCGCGCAGTTTGGTGGACTTGATAAAAGTATATAAATTCACAAGAAACATTAGTACAAAAATCTAGCTTTAACTGATTTAGCGCATGTTTAATTAATTATTGTGTTTTCACATACCGGTCTATATTCTATTTGTTATTTAAATATTATTATTTCAAATATTTCATAAGTTCATATATCTGCAAATCTTAAGTTTAATTTTTCAATTAAGAATATTACATTAAAACAAATATTCAATTTGCTCATTATTAGGCGTTTCTTAGATAAAATTTTATAATATTTTTCGAAAGAATATAAATTCTTTTTCAAGTACGTGATAGCGCATTATTATTATCTTATCACAGAAAGAAAAAAATAATTATTTTTTGGTTCGCAATCTTATATCACACGCCGATTGCTATTTATGTACGCACTCACAAAAAAATGTTATTCTAGTGCTAAGAAAATTACAATTTAAGTTTTCTTCTTTTCAAGAAAATATTTTTTGTAAAACCTAACCGTTACTTACTTAAATTGAACAATTGCTTTTTTAGAATTGATTTATTTTTCTGTGTACATGGTTGTATGCATGTACTCATTACAAATTTTAGAAAAACCTCATTATCATGCACTCAAAAAAAAATTAATATTCTTTCGTAGAATATTATAAAAATTTTATTGAAGAAAGGTCTAATAATGAGCAAATCAAATATTTGTTTTAATTTAATATTCTTAATTAAAGACTTAATCTTAAGTTTTGCAGATATGCGAACATATGAAATATTTGAAATAAGTAACATTTATTTAATATTCTTTTTTTATTTAATTTTTTTATTTAATTTATTTAAAATAAAATATAGTAGTGATAATTACAATTATATGGCTTTAAGAATAAATCAGAATCAAGCTTGCCGTCCGAGCCGAACGCAGTTGTTCGTGCGAGAAGTTTAATGTAAAATAATATACCTTAGCATATAAAACGATACTTTTAACAATTAAACGTTTCTTCGCTGTGGATCCTCTTCTGTAATAAAAGGTATTATTTGGCGGAGAACCAAGTGACAATTTCGTAATTAGATGCCTCACGATCCCTCGTTCCAATCACAGAATCAAAGATTAAAATTCATCCCAGAATGTATGTGTCTCTAATATTCATGTATTGTTATGTCATAAAATCTATGTCAAATTGAAAAATTTCTGTGTAAGAGACTTGGATTTGAGACTTGAAATGTAAATTTATTCAAGGAAGAAACATCGTGTGAACATCTGTTATGTGTGAAAGTTCAAACGGTATTAGTTAGAGAAAAAGATACATGTCTTGTCTTCTATCCTCACCTCTCTGTCCCCCATTTCGGGAACGGAGAGAAGGAGGGGCCTATAGTTTATCGGATAATGTCGAAATAAATAGGATTTAACGGATCTGTATCCTGCTATAAATTCAAGCTATTAGTTTGCTTTTTAGTATTGTTACGCCCGGGAGCAGGAGAACTCTCGTTCTTCCGTGTCGCATTCACTCCGCGCACTCTCACTCGCGGACGCGATGCTCACGGAAATGAAATGATACACTTAGTTAGGAATAACACAAACTCTTTATTATTGCAAAGCGTTTACAGAGCGAGACCGAGCACGTCTGCACAGCCGATAGCTCGATTCAGACTTTTTAAATAAACGCAACTCTCTCGTCGCCCGGGAAAACCGATCTTCATGTTCCGGCGTTCGATTTAAAGAAACATACAGGGCGTAACTGCCCCCTTCTTCCTAATGATTGTCGTCCCGACATTCGTGGTAAAAATTCTGGAGGCTCCCAGACAATTTCCCTGTCCTACCCTGCGCCGCAGCGACAGATTACCGGACATCGTCCTGGGACCTTCTTGAGAAGAGTTGGTTCGCGGATCCTCTTGATTCTTCTCTTGAGCCTTGCATACTTGTTTCTTTTCTCTTCGGACATGGGGAGGGAAATTCACTTTTCCAAGGTACCTTGCCTCAAGTCCCTACCTCGGCATTCGCCCAACGTCCCGCGGAAAAACCTGGATCAAAAACAGCGGGCGAGGTACTCTTTTTAAAAAGAAAATTGTACGCACTCTTTCTTTTTTTTCTTGAACGCCGGAATCACATCCTTAGTGATCCCCTTCCGTATATAAATGTTGACGGCACGACGACGATGCCAGTGCACTTTTCAGCTCCCCTGAATCCGCACTCTGCAACTTTAGAACAATTAAGCGTAGACTATGTTAACATTAAATAATTATTTAAGATCGATACAGTTCCTTTGATTACAGATTTCTTTTCTAAATCTTACCTATTCTGTTAATCCTTTTTTAAAATCTCTTAATTTATTTTTCTTTCTACAAAGAGCGCTAACCTATCCGCGTGAACAATTTTATTTTTGCTTCGGTTCGACCTACAAATATAGTAGACTACATTAAGTTTCCTAACAATAAAATATGGGCCCTCCCAACTACTCTGTAACTTGGGCTCTCCTTTTTATTCTACGAGGATTATGAAATCAAATCTTTTGTCCGACACTAAATTGTACCTTCCTGGCTTTCTGATCATATCAGGTTTTGGTTTGGGAAGATTTGATGTTCACTCGTTTTCTAACGACTTCATAAAGATCTTCTAATTTCTTCCTAATACGACTGATGCAATCTATTGCCGTGTCCGTTTCTTTTTACCCGGAGGATTTCCTCGTAGAAGATCTATTGGAAGTCTAAAATCCCGTGCAAGATAAAATTCGGCTGGAGTTACTCCGTTTCATGTTTGGAAGATTTATATCAGGCCTGGCCAACAAACTGTAGCTCGAACTTCTCCACTTCCCCTTCCACTCTTGCGAGTCGCGTACATGTACTGTAGCATACTGGTTGAGACTAGGTCCGTATCGCGCGAGGTGTAGCATACTGGTTGAGATTAGAGCCGTATCGCGCGAGGCAAAGTTATTGCACATTGCACGCATTCGTTCGTAATTGTGATATATATATATATATATATAAACTATATAAGAAAAAAGTAATTAATAATTATTACGTAGAATATAATAACATAATAATAGAATATATAATAATTTTATATTTAATTTCTTCAAAATATTTTTAAATTTTATCAAACTTTATATTCACGAGTTCTTTTTAATCAATTTCTATTTTACTCATCGCAATTCGCATTAAAAATAATAACTGATCATTGGTTAATGAAGCTCTATGTTTATTTTTTATCATTTTCATTAAAGAAAAAGCACTTTCACATGAATAACTAGTGCCAAACATTGGAGCCATTTTAAGACCGAAAATTCGTAGCTCGGGATATATCTTTCAAAAAAAGTTTAAAAAATCAATGCCTGTCTTTTTCTTAATTGAAAGATAAGGATCAGCTCGCAAATTGCATAATTTAATCCGATATTTAATATTTTCGCTTTCAATTGGTAAGGTCAAAAGATTATTAAACAATAAAATATCGTTTTTTAATATCATTCTTTAAATCATTCTTTAAATCGAGAATTAAATTCAATTGCGATTTCGTTGATTAAATCTTTGAAGCCAGTGAAATTCTTTTTTTATTTCTTCACAGCAAGGAAAGTGATGAAATTCTTCGTTTTCAATTTCTATTTTAAACATGGTTAATTGAATTTGGAAACTATTAATAAAATGGATGATCAGTCACTAATTGACTGATTTTTGCCTTGCAATTTTAAATTTAAATTGTTCATATGTTGAGTAAAATCCGTTAAGAAAGCTAATTCACTCAACATGTCTTTGTCCATTAAAGATTTTTCAAAATGAGTGGTATCACTGGATATATCTTCTTGCAAAAACTGTAGAATTTCTTCTCTTATAGCAAAAAAGTTTTGCAAGCATTTTCCAGCACTTAGCCATCGTACCTCACAATGTAAGGGTAAATTTTTATAAGTTGCATTAACTTCTCGTAAAAAATTTTTAAATCGTCTGTGCGACAACGATTTATGCCCACCTCTAAAATTAGTAATTGAGGTAACTAATTTCATAGCGCAGTACATTTTAATGACTTTTGCGCATAACGCTTCTTGATGAATTAGGCAGTGAATGGTCAAACAAGTGACGTTATTTTTCTTTAATAAGCCATAAAAGTCGTCTTTCAAGCCAACCATTGCTGGGGCACCATCTGTGACAATAGCTGAACATTTATTAAAATCGATGTTAAATTCTTTGGTTACTCTAATGAAAGCATCATAAACAGCAATTCCTTTCGTCGTATTGTGCAATGATGCCAAACCTAGCATTTTTTCATGAATTGCAAAGTCCTCTTGTATTGTTTTAATAAAAACGCATAGTTGATTGATGTTACAAATATCTTTCGTCCAAATAGAAAGAATAATATATTGCATTTTCTATTATAGCTTTTAATTTATTACATAAATGCTCATTAATATCAGTAATTCTTCTCACAATTGTTTGACGAAAAGGAACAGATTCAAATTTTTCTAATGAATCTTCCTTAAAGCCCTTGGCCATCACACATTTTTGTATCATTATTCCATCAGAAAAACTTTCTTTATTCCGAGCAATTTCGAGCGATATGTCGTATGAAGCGTGCATAATTTGTTTTTTTCTCAATATTAAAATCTTTTTTGGGGGAGAAATTTTGCAATAATTTTATTTCATTTTTCAATTCGTTAATTTCTTTTTTTACGAAATTCTGCGTCATATTTTTGGAATTCAAGCTCGTGAAAATTTACGTAATATCTTTGTACATTGTACTTTTTAAAAATTTGTAATCTACTTTTACATACGAGGCACAGTAATGAATCATTGTCCTTAATGAAAAGATAATCATTTTCCCATGTTAAATATGGAAATATGGAACATTTTTTGTTTTTTTGACTTTGTGAAAAAACAAAAAAATAAAATTTAAGTAAAAATGCAAAATATTTTGCAAAATATTTTGTAAATTTTATTACAAATTGCTTTGAAGAATATCGCTTTGAGACTTTTGAATATATCGCTATCGGATTGACGAATGCGTATGAAAAGCGCTTGCCTAGGCATTAGGGCTGCGTTCAGGAAGCGCTATCTATCAGTGCTATTGCGTCATTCTATCTTTCATTTCACGTAAAACAAGGATAAAATAATGCGATAGCGCTCAGCGTGCTCTCCCCGAACGCAACCCAAGTATCATTGGGAGAGTGCTATATGGAGGATATAAGTGAATCGAGGAGCCAGAAAGGAAAGACGGGAAGAGGCAGCGAAGAGGGAGCATGTTCTTCTCCTCGCGTGCTCCGTGGGTGCCCGCGTGGCTAGGACTGATTTATATGCTAATAAACACATGGGAATCCAACGATATCAATCTCTCTGGTTTTCAAAAATAAATTTGGTTAAATAATTCAAAATTGTTTGATATTGCCGTTCCACTTGACCGTCAGATTGCGGAAGAAGAGCAGAAACTCTGGTCTTCTTTATTTCAAGTGCATATGACAAATTGCGAAAAACTCTTGATTTAAAATTTCTCCCTTAGTCCGTGTGGACCTAAAGGAACTCCAGCCTAGATACTACTTGATTGAGAAAAGTTTCCGCTACAGTTCTCGCTCTAACATTCTTCAGCAGAAAAGCTTCCACCCATTTAATGAAACAATCAATCACTAACAAATGTTTATTTCCTGATACCGTTAGCGGAAATGATCCGAGAACACTGTTCTCGACTGCGTCTGTGTCGACGCCTCGAATTTCGGAATTGGAGCGATCTTGTCGCAAAAACAAGATAAAGTTGAGCTTTTCCTCCTCCCTTGGTAAGGAAAGAATAGGCGAAGAGGTTAGAGCCCGCTTCAGCCGATTAAACGTATCCTCACATTGTTCATTCCAAATAGATTTTGTTTGGTTCTTTGTAAGGGTGTAAAGCGGTTTTAGAATAGAAAAACCTTTCACAAATTTACGGTAATAAGAACACAATCTTAAAAAGCTTTGTAAATGCTTTTTATTTTGCGGAATTGACCAGTTATTGACAGCAGTAATTTTATCATCATCCGTAGAAATCCTTTCAGATGAGATTACATTAGATGTATATTTTACTTTTTGACTAAATAAAATACATTTCTTAGGATTAACCTTCAAGTTTACTTCTCGCAAACGTGATAAACTCTTTTTAAATTCTGAATCATTTCCTCAAAAATTTTACCAAAAATAATTACATCATCAAGATAGACTAAACAAATTTTTGAAATAAATTCTCGCAAAACTTGTTCCATTACTCGCTCAAACGTTGTCAGAGCATTACATAATCCAAAAGGCATTACTTTGAATTGTCATAATCCATTTCCAATAGAAAATCTGTCTTTTTTCTGTCTTCCAACCGGATTTTTATCTGTCAACCGGATTTTTATCCATTTTTTAAATCTAAAGTAGAATACCAAGCATTATTTGAAAGTTGGTCGAAGATGTCATCAATTCGGGATAATGGATAGGAATCTTTTTTAGTCACAGCATTTAATTTCCGAAAATCAATACAAAACCTTAGTGTATCACCCTTTTTCTTAATCAACAGCTGGCGACATTCATGGACTTTTAGATTTTTCTAGCACACCTTGATCTCTCATATCCTTTATTATTTTGTTAACTTCCTCTCTTATATATATTGGAATTCGTCGTGGCACCTGTTTAATAAGGGAAGAATCTTGCAAATTAATTACATGTTCCCCTATCCCACAATTCCCAGCAATAATGTCTTCCGAAAATACATCATGAAATTCATTAACAAATTCTGCACAAAGTTGTTTTTGTGATTCATTCAAATTTTTTTAACTTTCCTCAAAAAGATATTTAAGATTCGAAGAAACATCGAGAAAACTTTCTAAACGACTACTTTGAATTTCTTTTTGTTTAGAGAAAGTAGATTTAAAAATATTTTCCAAATGAATTTTTTTTAGAAAATCTATTCCAAGAATACAACTATCATTATATTTGCAACCAACATCGGAATCTCCACTATATATTTGCCAAGTCGAACCTCCACAAAAACTTTTTCTTTTACCATAACTTTCTCTCCCGTAGGATATCTCAAACTGCAATTATTTAAATTAAATTTTATTTGGTGCAATTAAATTTTTATTAACAATTGAAATATCAGAGTCCGTATCAATCTTAAAAATACAATTTTTATTATCGAGTTGTCCAGCAAAACAAAAATCTTTTAAATTATTTTGTTTTATCACTCCTGAAAGAAAATTAATTAGTAACAAAAACATCACAATAACAAATATCATCAATAACATTGCAAGAACAATTGCTAACAAAATAAACATGTTGCGGGGATTTTTTAGTTCCAGCCGAGTTTACCCCACATAACTCGACTATTCCTCGTTTTCCTGCTTGCCCAGACATTCCAACCGGAAATGCCCCCTTTTCTCGCATTCCCTGAATTTTTTCCCACTTCTCTTTCTTTCATTATTTTTACTTTCCCTGAATCTATTTTTATTGAACTTCCCCTCTTTCTCTTTAGTATTATTTCCGAAATCCTTTTTACAATCTCTCGCTTTCCAATTAAAATTACTATTAAAATTATTATTATTTTTGTTTTCTCCTTTGTCTTCAACATTCATTGTCATTAACATTCTTTTCCTTTGTTCAAAATTACTCTCCTGTATTAATTTAATCGTCTTTGCCTTCTTAATCGCTATTTGTAAGGATGTTATTCCTTCTAGTTGTAAAGTTCTGCTTACGAACCGGTCGGACAGTGCGGAAACAAATTGCGCACAAGCAATTTTATCTCATATTATCTGAGAACATTCCGGATATGAGCCTCTCTAAGTCCGAACCCAATGAAGCTATATCTTCTCCAAATTTTTGTCTCTAGTTAGTAAACTGTGAGTAATAATTTTGTAATGAATAAGTCTTCCCAAAACACAACTCTAACTTTGATTTTAACTCGTCGTAACTTAAATTCTCTAAATCTTGTACACTTTCCGATACTCCTCTCGCCTTTCCTCTCAAACATGATACCAAAATCGCGGTCTTTGCCCCGTCCAACGGTTCGTGCAATTAATTCGAATTGTATGAGGAATTCATTCAAAGAAACACTTCCATCGTAAGTGTCAGGCTTTAATCTAGCTTCGCACGAAATGGATCACACGGCTCGACACAATCACACGCATGCGCGCCCGCGTCACCGCCATCCGCACACAAATGCGCGACGCAATCACGCGCACGACGCCGAAAAAATTAAAATTATTGGAAGGACTTATCTATTGTTCGACGAGTCCGCCTGAAGCCTGCTGGAGTTGTTGAATTTCAACGCGCTCAACGTAACGCCTCCGCAAATTCTTGCTGCGCGCGTCGCTGCTCCTCTCGCAACTGCTGCACTTCACTTAATACCGCTTAAGAAGAGGCAAAAAAAGGAGCTTCCGGCGCGTCCGCTGCGTTCGGCGTGCATGCCGTCTGTTCCGGAGCGGTTAGTTTCCACTTCCTTGTAGTCATCATCGGCGTGCGATCCATCTCGGACGAACCCCTAAATGTTATACCCGGGAGCAGGAGAACTCTCGTTCTTCTGTTCGCGCTCACTCCGCGCACTCTCACTCGCGGACGCGATGCTCACGAAAATGAAGTGATACACTTAGTTAGGAATAACACAAATTCTTTATTATGAAATTGCAAAGCGTTTACAGAGCGAGACCGAGCACGTCGGCCGACAGCTCGATCCAGACTTCTGTTAAGCTAACGCGATTCTTGTCGCCCGGGAAAATCTTCATGCTCCGGCGTTCGATTTAAAGAAACATACAAGGTAACAATATAAGTCATTTCCGATATGAGTCGCTTATTATAATGAGTTTCCTCGTCCAAAATCTCGACATTATCTCAATCGAAGTCATATTTTAAGTGATACTCGGTGATAACAGAATTCTGACTCGTGTTTCTCCTGATGTGACTTCTGTTCGTCTATTCTAATCTTTAGTAATCTGCGATTTTGTTCTACATATAAAGCACTGCATTGTAAGCATCTTATTTTATACATCACGTTGGAATGGGAAAATGTGAAAAGCATGTCTTTATGTACTTTAATGATGGAGTTCAGTTTAATGATACCGAAAAATGTTAGCTGGAAATTCGGAGTATTTTTGAAAAACTGCACAAATTTTTCAGATTTTTCATATATATCCGATATATGGCACGACAAAATAGTTATTGTTATTTTGTCTGTCGCTGACCCAAAGCTCCTGGTTATTGAGTTGATGAAACTTAATTGTTAATCTTTTTTAATTAAAGAGAAAATGAAATCTAAGGGCATTGTCAGCATTGTCAAGAAGAATATTGATCATGAGAGAGAAATTCTTATGTTGAAAATCTGGATATGACAAACTTAGTACTTTGTCGATTAAATTTATCACGACTCCCTCTTTGTGTGTGATAGGATGTTGAGAGTGAAAATTTAAAAGCCTGAAAAAGTCGATTTACCAATCGAACTAATCGAACATCATCCATCCAGTCTTGTTGATGATTTTTTAGTTCTAAAAAATTCAGTTCTTTACCCCAATTTCATAGTGACTTTAAGTCTTGTGTGAAAAGAATTGAATTCATGTAGCAATTCATCTAACGAATTATGAGGAGCAACGAAAACTATGTCATCTACGTATCTGGCATAAAAAGGAGGTGTAAACGAAAGTTTGCTAAGCGTGTGCGCTTCCAAATCTTGTAGTGCCAAATCTGCCACTATTAGAGAGAGTGGTGAGAGTCCGTTACACAATTTTAGCCACTTTTTTACAAAGAACACTCAAAATAAGTTTAACCCTTAACTGCCACACTTCACCAGAATAACATAGCTTCCACACTGGGGCGTTTCGTACCCCACCGTTAAAAAATTGTATTGCGAAGCGGCTATTGACTTTTTCAACTTAA